>CABFVX010000085.1:436126-473905 GCA_902151425.1 Timema shepardi | reverse complement strand
CTTCAATAGTTTTACACTCTTTCTCCACGAATAAACTAATACAATTGACCTAAATTCAACCTTTTTAAACCTTAATACATTAGCGTAATTAGTACATATGCGTATCACCAGAATGGGTAGTAGGAAACTGTGCTAATAAAAATAGAGAGGGAGATTTAGACTCACTTTTTGAAGTTGCCTACCTGTGACGTCATGGAAGGTCACGATAGGCTTTTTTTATGTTATTGAATTAACGTTTTATTTAATGATTTTAAAATATATAGCATGGTAACAAAAACCATAAATTGGTAAATCGTTCTAAAAATAGTCTTACAGAATGAACTAATTATTATTTTTTTCTAGAAGTAGTTTTTTTGTAAACGTATTTTCTTTTTAAATCATCTACAACTTTGATTAATTAGTTTAGTCGTGGAAATGGCCTCTTAGGAGTTTTACTACCAGAACGTAGATTAAAATAGTCCATGGTTGCAAATGTCTATCTATAATAGGAAACAAGAAAAATGTAGTTTTAAAAAGCAAGTAACTGTTTTCAAGGCGCAAATAATACAGTGATTGTGTAAACTCGTCAGTGGAAAAGGGGAAGTGCTATCAGTATATAAACAAGTGGCCTCACAAGCAGAACTGCTAGTTTTCTTCTTTCTATTTTGTACATTGGGATCTAAGTGTGATACTACTTAGTATGCTAAGATGCGTCAAGTTAAGTTGCAACCAGCTTTACAAAACCGCTTTGAAATCTTCAAATAGGCCACGTCGTTAAATAACATATGACAAAGTACCCAACTCTAGAAGTACCATAATTCTATACATACATATATTATTATTTGGGCCTACTTGGGGATTGAACCAAAGTCTACCATACTCTTATCTTAGGCCTTCCTAACTATTAAGATACTTGTAGTAAGGTGTCAGACTTCTATGCTGGTGGCCGGGGCACAATCCTCGGTCCCGGCACAGATTTATCTGATTACCAAACCCTTCCTTCACCTTTGACAAGACATCTTGTGAATGTGAGGAATGCCAGGTCTCCACCGTGGTTCGGATTCCACGTTAAACTGTAGGTCCTTCATTCCATCTCACAATCACCCTACCATTACACATTAGCGTAAGTGCGTAAAACCCGAACGGGTAGTAAGACGCGGTGCTAATAGTAATAATAAGATACTTGTAAGGGCAACACATTAGCGTCGATCATAAACTGGGGAAGATTAGCAGCACAGACTATGTGGAGGTAGCTCTTTGACACTCCCGTTACAAAGACTAAAAGGTCAAGCAATAAAGTTTCATAAAAAAAAACCCACAACAGTGACAAGTTTTCTAAGTGCCTGCTCGTTCGCACCTTCTGACCAATTTTTTTTTATATTGTTATCTGTTTTCAAAGTGTTTTTGCAAATACTTTGTTTCAACGATGGTATGTTATTCTTAACCTATGATGTAATTTAACCGTTTTTAACCTCTTCAGAATTGCGATGCTTGTAAAATAGTTATCCTTCTAGCTGAATTAACATATCTCTTGACACCAGCTTCGGTCGTCGAATGGTCTAACACGCTAAATCTTGTGTTAGAGTAGACTATCAGTGACGGGAAGATAAGGGTTCGATTCCGGTCGTGAACTCTGAAAGTGGTTTTTATTAATGGTTTTCCACTCTACCTCCATGCAACTGCGGGTGTACTTCCTCTAAATTACACCTTCCTAATCACTATCACATTAGTATAATTAATATACGGGCGTATAGCACGAAAGGGTAGTAAGATGGGGTGCTTAAATAAAACAATCTATTAATTGGTTAGGTAAACTACAAAATTATTTTAATATTTTTATTTTCAAGCACCGCGTCTTAACCTCATTTTGGCTTACACGAATATGTAATAATCCCACTCGTGTGCTAGGGATGAGTATGTTTAAATTTAGGGAGTGTACGTGCTTTTGCGTGGAGGGAGAGTTGAATACTATTATTTTTGAAGCCCCAGATTTTCTGACAGGGATTCAAACCCCGTCCTTCCCTCCATGGACAGCACAATATGGTGAGAGTTTGATGCCTTAGATCATTGGAATGATCTGGCTACTGATTTATCTGGCCCAACTTTCTAGCTACCTTACAGAAAAAGAAAGTATTGTAATCGTCAAAAATATTGACTGAGATTTTGATTAATGTCGACGTTTCATGACCCCCCCAATCCGAAAAAGTTGTTTTCGCAATGTTGTCTAAACTGTTTTAACGATTGGGTTAAAACTTAGTTTTTGGGGTTTTCATAGGGTTGCCTCAAGGATTTTTTGAAATTGGATATCTAACCCTAAAATTAAGGGTAGTTTTACTATGGTAAAAAAAAAAGAGAGAAAAAAATATCATCGCAAAATCGACTTTAACGATTTTGATTCAATTTAATTTCAAAACACTTAGAAATATTTTTTTTTAAATGGCTACTCTCAATATTTCAGCAAAATTACTTCAAGGGCTCAGTTCTGATGCGTAAATTCTCATTTTTATTATATCTCCGTAAATCTTGGAGATATTAAATTACTTATTATGGCATAAATTTAGATATATTTATAATAAATATATTCTACATATAATTCATTTTATAAAACAAACCGTTCTAAACATGTACACAAATTTGTATATTTTAAAACTTTTCTAATACTTACGGTTACCTATTGCGACCGTCAAAAAAATCCAACCCAAGAAGTGGATTGTATTGACGTTTCATGAGCCCCCAAAAACTAATAAAGGGTTTTTTGCAATGCCGTGTGACTGTTTAACCCTAAAATTATGAGCAGTTTACTAAATGTTGAAAAAAGAAAAAGTTATATTTTCTCAAAATCATCTCTAACGATTTTGATTAAAATTCGTATTGTTGAGTTGATCAAGATCATAAACAAAATAGCTATTTTCATTTTCCCATGAAAATTACTTTTAAGGTACTTTACAGAAGCGTAAATTTCCATATCTCCTCAATTATTTGAGATACAAAATAACTTAACCTTTATAAATTTGAGTATTATTAAAAATACAAAACTTTTATTTGAAATATTTATTGATAAAATCAAAAGTTTTTGAGATATTGGCAAATATATTTATAATTTTTTTGAGCTTTATTTGTTAAGAGATACTACTTAAATTTAAACGAAATAATTCTCTAATGTCATAGACTAATTAAATATAATTAATTCTCTCAAGTAATTGACATTTATTTTTCTTTAACCTCTTAGGGGGAATATTTGTATATCACCGGGGTGGATCCAGGATCTTTGATAAGGGTAAGGGGGGGGGAGTGAGTTAGTGCAGGTGTTCCTATTGGGATCGGATTGGGGGCCTCAAAAAATGTTGACATAAAAATACTACAAAATTTGAGAGTAAATCCTTAGGTAATTTTTCAGTGTTGCGGTAAACTTGAGAATAATCTTCAAATTAAGGGTATAACTCGAAATTTGCTATTAGTATTGACATGTATTAAAAGAAAATAATAAGAACATCAACCAATAGAGACTATTATATAAATAGTTTTTTCAGCTATTCAATCAATTAGACAAAATAGATGGAATTATTCAGATTTTGAACGATGGAATGTTAACTCCAATCTATAGTATAGTTAGTTATCTGTTATTCTAACTCAAAATTTTACCAATAAACAATACTAACACATTAGGTGTGTAGTAATATTTAAAGATTTTGTTTAAAGCACGCTATTTAAAAATAAATTATTTTAAATATCTCTTTTTTTATTATTAATCATTGAAATAGTAATGATAAAAGTCATAAATTAACTTAAACAAGGTTTGTGCAACAAGGTGAGAGGCCCACAACTAAAAATTTGGGTAATTTCATTAATGACTATTTTCAACATTTTAATACTTAATGTGATTATCTTAAGTATTTATGATAATTATCGTATATTATTCATTTAATAATATTAAAAATAATTTAAAAAAATGAAATCTGGTTAGTGAGATAGTATTATGGGACAATAAAACTAGTAGTGACATTAGGATTGATTTAATTGGTATATTTTATTGAAGGGGACAGAGCGACCCCCACTCCCTCGTCCTGGTTCCACCTTTGGTACAGCAATGATTAATCTCTCTCATTTTAGACTCACTAATCAATAATTACTTATTTTATTGGTCAAAATGTATAAAAGAGAATTTTAATAGCAATGCGATAACCATAAGATGTGCATCCCCTAGTAAAATCTTTAATAATCTAATCAGAAGTCAAAATTTTAATACGAAGTGTTGACCCTTGGGGACCCAATGTCGATATTTTTTATTGGCCCGAAATACAAATGAAGGAGTTAATTTGTTTTAAATAAAATTATCACATTTAAAACCATGAGTCAAAAACTGTTTTACAAAATGTATATCTCAATTTATTCTTGAGTTCACTTGTGTATTATATTACAATTTTTGAGTAAATATCTCCATATTTAAACAAGAGCTAGAAAGTCCTTGCGGAGTTCCGTACCATTTATTTTCCAAACCGAATGACCCGTGATATAAAAACTGTTACCGAACTATTCCTTTGACCATGTGTCCACCGAAGCTGTTCATCATGTCAGTTTTGTGTCCAAACCAATTTTCCATAAGTAGCATTTAAACCTATTTCCCCATTTTTATAAAAAAATATTTAAAAGTCACCAACAAAGAACAAACTAATAAATCTTTATTAACCTTTTAGTAAAAATATATTTTTAACAAACAAATGAGTTACTGAAGAATTCTGTCAATGGAATATGTGTAAAAGACAAAATTAGATTTTCCTTATGAATTGCGCTCCAAACGAACTGAGAGAAAAAAAAAGAGTATGCTATGAGTATAGTGTATACCCATTTTAATTGTGTTTGTAATAGTCGTTCTTGGATCTGTTTCGGAGTGGATGGTAACTGTCCGAACTAGAGCCAAAGGCCAGACATAAATCTTCTTCTCAGCTGAAGTATACTTACTTTCAAAAAATGTTGGTGAAAATATTTTAGAAACAAAATATCATCGCCTAATAGGGTGGGTTTTTTTACTCAACCATGTAGAGTAAGTATTGTAACCGTGAAGTTTCTCTACCATGATATTGTTATGATTGTTTTTATTTTATTTTGGCACTGCATATTACTTACCCATTACGAGTTCTAGGTATTATGTACTATTTAAGCTAGTGATTTGGAAGGTTAAATTTAAAGGAAGTGTACATGCATTTGCGTGGAGGGAGAATAGATAATCCTTTAGGGAGAAAAAAAACCTTGGTTACACCCGACTGAGATTCGAATCTCAATTTCCAATTCAGTCTAGTCTACTGCTAGAGTAGTGCCCTAGACCATGAGGCCACCGAAGTAGGTATGATCATTATTGAAGTCTTATGTGCACTTGAACAAAAAATTAAAAAATGTTCTTACAATATTTTGTATGTACCCAAAACCATTTAGAAAACTATTCATTAGAAATGTTAAAATTATATATTCAGAGGTTGAACTTCAGGATATTAAAAAATATATATATTTCTACCCTTAAAATTATGGAGGATTTTTGAAAATATCAATATGGTCTAGGGCGTCACGTTTGCAATTGGTTGGGCTGCTAATGGCATAAAGATCAGTGTTCTAATCCCTGTTGGATGCATTGAGGAGGTTGGTTCTTCCTAAATAGTTTTCCACTCTGCCTCCAAGCAAATGCAAGTTCTTTTCCTATAAAATTCAACCTGCCTAATACCTAACACATTGCTATAATTGGCACACATGCGTATAGCTCGAACGGGTAGTAAGATGTGGTGCTAATAGAGAAAGTGTTATTTATAGGTATTGACATCAAAAGTGACAAATGCAGATCTTATGATGGGTTTCTTTTGGAAAGTAAATTTATATTTAAGATAATAATTACAGTCTGGATATAATAAAATCACCAATGTTGTTTCCAATTAATTAAAATCCTTGTACTTAACAAAGTTAACTAGCTCCCATCCCTAAATGTATTTATAATAATATTTAATCAATTAAATTTAAGTAAACATAGCTTATGATTTTTTTAAATTAGTGTACTAAATTTAAGAATATATAGATACAGTCTACACGTAAAATTACTGCAAAAACTTATAAAATGTATCTATATTAATTTTCATTAATTAAATCATCAACCTCATAGTCAAATGCGTCAATATACTTGAATGCCGATGAAAGGGATGGGGTTTGAATCCTGGTTGGATGTATTGATGGTGGTTTTTTTACCAATTGGCTTTTCACTCTCCTTCCACTTAAATACAAGAAATATTAATAAAAATCATGTCTTCCTCATCCATACTCAATTAACATAATTATGTGAACATGACAAACAAATAATCAGATTCAGTGGATTTATTTTTAAGGTTTTTAAATTAAGGGTCAGGATAATTTTAATTTAAATCCCAGGCACCCTTAGCTTATGTTGTGTGTGGTCGATGAATACAATAAATTATTGTCTTTATTACCCCCTACGGAAGCCGAATGATCTATTACTATTACTACTACTACCACCACCGCGCTACTCTCGCAGTGGACTAGACTGTCGATGACGGAAAGATTGAGGGTCGAATCTAGGTCGAGTGTACTGAGGGCATATTTCCGAAATGATGTTTTACTCTCCACGCAAATACGGGTACACTTCCTGTAAATTTAACCTTCCTAGTCCCTAAAGGTATCAGATTAATTAGTACATATCAATCCTCGGTCCCGGCACAGATATATCTGATTACCAATCTCTTCCTTCACCTCTGAAAAGACGTGTATTAACCACAACTTGTGAATGTGGGGAATGCCAGGCCTCCACCGTGGTTCGAATTCCACGTTAAACTGTAGTTCCTCCATTTCATCTCACAATCACCCTACCATTACACATTAGCGTAAGTGCGTATACCCCGAACGGGTAGTAAGACGCGGTGCTAATAATAATAATAATAATAATAAGCACATAGGCGTATAACTCAAACATTTTGTAAGATGCGGTGTTAAAAAAAGAAGAAGTAATATTCAACTTAGTCTTAACAGCCAAAACTCCACATTTGATTGCACTATTCTGACCGAATTACATTTCTTCAAGATTTTTTTTTTTTAGTTATAGAAAACAGCATTCCTTCCCTTGCTCTTTAAATAATAATAAAAAAATAAAACAGTTTTGAAAACGTTCGCAGCTTTCACGTGAAGAATAGAAAAGGAGATGAGATGAGCAACTTTCGCCTGCAGGTGGGTATACTTCATTTCACACTTATGTAACACTCAGAAGTGATTGTGGTGTGAAAACCAACTGAATGTCGAGACCCGCCATAAATTACTTCTTTAAAAGAATAAGTTCCTCTTAAACCAAGGTCAAGAGTTTGTTGTCAGAAAAAAAAAATTCCTCTTTGCGTTCGTTTTGGATTGCAATATTTCTAAATCTACAGATATTACGACAGTATACACAGCAAAGGCATCTACTTTTCTATTATTTAAGAAGTAAACTCGTAAAAAAATGTAAACGTACAGACAGACGAACAAAAAATTAGACAAAGTTCTTTTCACACGTATAATTACGTGGAAATAGATCTATCTAGTAACTTTTCTAGCGGAAAATTGGACTGAACATTTATACAACAACTCTACAGTAGCCCCGTGGCTTCTTTGGTGCTGACTGACAGCTCACAGCTTACTTCAGACAGCCAACATTTAGGTAAATACTTAAATTTTGACTGTCAAAAATGACAGCTGCTAAACACATGTTTTTGCAGATAACATGGTTCGGCGTAGGGATACATAATTTTGTCTGGTAGCTTCTCAAAGCCGTTTGTCAGCACCAAAGAATCCATGGGGCTTCTGTACTTGTTTAAATATTTTCTAAGCCTGGTCACCCATAACATATTTCAAAATGCAAAAAAAACCCATGTTAACAATCTCTGTTGTTTCACTCAACTATGATGCATATAATTATGCAAACAAATTAAACAAACATATTTTCGTTTCATTATAATTAGCTAGTAACAGAATAAATGCTTGGAAAATTGTATGCCATACTGTATTTAATTATAACAGTATTCTGTATTGTTGCTGAAAATAATCAGATTTATTAATGTTTGTAAATTAATTTTAATTAGGTTTGAACAAATTTTTATTTATATTTACTAGAAACAAAATATTAATACCTCTGTTTTACTATGAATATTAAACTTAATAGAGTACATAACGTAACGAATAAAGCTGCTTTAACATATCGACGACTTACAGGATAAAAAAAACAATTTAAAAAAGTCAGTTGTTTGGAAGATATTTAAAAAAATCATGTTGTTTTGACACAGTTTAATCTATATGAAACTCATCAATAAGTATTGTATGTTTTTTTACTGTACATATTACATAATACACAGAAAATTACGCAAATAGAATTAAATATGAACAGTAGAGCTTCTGTACTGTATATGTGTCCAAGAGCACAGACTAAACTGCTGAAACAACCCCCGCTGCTGGCTTATAAGGGTTGTGAGGTAAGTCCTTGATATACAGTTTTCATCCCTGCACAGACGTTTTAATACATGTTATCTAGATGAGGAAATTGCTCAGACTTCACTTTAGACCATTGCATTCCTGACATTTCTAAGATAAAATATTTGGATTATTGTTTTCAATTATTTTTGTCCGTTGTTTATTATTGTGATGCATAAATTAATCGTATCTATCAGTGCCCATATCCCTTAGGCCTATTGAAAAACTCCGTTATCGGGAAGTTTTTTTCACTGTAGAAACTCAAAATGAGAAGCTTTCCTAGAACTCAATTAACCAACATACAATAATATTGTCTAGCGCCTGTAAACTAGACTGTACCGGCTCGAGCGCGCGCGCTTGAAAAATTGAACCAGTTCTATCTTTCCAGAGCGCGCACGCTCTTGTCTGGTCATCCCCTAAGGTGAGAGTTTATGGAACACGCGTTAAGGGCAGTGTTTTTAGAAGTTTTTTTTTTAGAAAATAAATAAAGTATATCTCCAGTAGTAACACAGAGTTTAATTTTCTTCACGTGGTGATATCAACAGTTGTTGAATATCTATCATGAGCATAGCATCATTAGATGAGACACCTTTTAAATGAAGAGAAAAAGTTGTCATTAAATTCCAAGACACCTTTAACAAATATTCAACAACTGTTAGTATCACTAGAGGAAAATGATTAAATTTTATGTTTCTACTGGAGCAATATTCGATTTATTTTGAACAAAAAAAAATGCTTTAACTCGAGTTACCTACCCTACCACCTTAACCTTCTATCCCATGACCTTCTAAATACTTATCAGTAGATAGTCTTCAAGTAATTTTCTCTACTATATTAAAGAATCGAACTTTATACATCCTTATCTCATTAGTGAAATATCTAAGGTATTTGCTATCACTATTGTATCGCAAAAGAATGGATTCGCCTTGGTGGATGAAATCCGAGATTAATTCCCGGCCCGGGACCATAAGGATAAGGGAATTTAATATGTGGGATTATTATTGTTGTTCAACCAAATACTTTCATCTCAGGCGTACTCGAATTGCGGAATAAAGTACATTTCTCATTTTGTGCACATTGATATAATGAACAAACTGTAGTACCACTCAACTCCTAGCCCTTAACCTCACCTAACCTAACCTAACCTTCATGTTCCATTTTGAACAAAGTCATCATAAATTCAATTTTTACCCCGCATTTCGTGTGAAGGTATTACCAACCTCGGATGAGTTGCTCCGCAATTCGTGTGCACCCGCATTAGTTGCTCCGGAATTAATGTGCACTGGAATTTTCTAACATCCACCTCAACTCATCATTTTTTTTACACCACGTCTCACTACCCATCCGGGCTACTCGCTAAAGGACAAAATATGTTTAAGTGTTAATGATGATAAAAGTTTAATTTAAATTAGATACACCCGCACTTATGTGGAGGGAAAATGGAACAAACCTCTAGCAAAAAACACCCTTAGAGCACCTGAGAGGGAATTGAAAACCAACCTCTCCACTACCAGCAAATTAGGTCGATGTATTTTCGATGTATTGTCCACCAATGTGTGCGTATAGTAACAATGAGAACAATAACAATAATATGTACATATTATAATTGTAAATAACATACTATGTATAGCCTACTTACCTTTTCATGCCTACACTGGAAATATTTTTTTTACTGTTATTTTGCATACAATACTAATATATTTTGAGGACCTACGTTGGTAAGTGTGTAATACGATCCCACCATGAATGTGGGGTTCTATACAGTCCATCTTTTATAGGAAGAACACTATTTGAAAGCTAAAAATAGTTACTAATCTACTTTCACGTATTCATAGGTCAAGTCGTATGAACTGATGCAATCATTTTTTGTTAAATATTATCGATACTCATAAAATAACGCCTTTAGTAGGCCATGTTGTAAAATGTTATCAATGTTAACCCACCCAAAACCAAGTGTTTATAGCCACTTACTATGACCCGCTTCGGTGGCTGCGTGGTCTAACGCGCTACTCTTGCATTAGACTAGACTTCAGATTACATTTAGATCAAGGTCCGAATCTAGATTGGGTGTACGGAGGCTGGTTTTTCAAAAATTGTTTTAGCTTCTCCCCCCCATGAAAATGTGGGTACACCTCCACTAAATATGGCTTTCCTAATCCCTAAACCTATTAGCGCAGTTACTAAATAAACATATAACCCGAACGGGTAGTAAGACCTGATTCTAAAAATAGTCCCCGTTTATGAAAATCAGATCGCTAGGACCTTGAGAAAACTATCCTAATCATGTTACAGATCAATATGAAATCACCAAAAATAGATTTCACGATCTTTTTTTAAAACAAATTCCCTATTGTGTAAGTCCTTGAAAAACTTTCCTTATCCTATTAATTTATAATTGGTAATATATAATATTTAAGCTCAGAACTTTTCGTTAAAATACACACCGCTGTATCATTCTTTTGTTCAATTTTTTTCTCTAAGAAATCTTTTATTCCTTTGTCAAACATCCTTGAAAGTTTTTTTGAAAGAGTAGAATGTTGTGTAATAAATGTGAAATTAAGTCCCCGACATTCACTTCCGCCGCATCTCACTTGTGCAAACAAGCCCGTCCTGGGCGGGCAATGTTGAGTTCCGAGGGAAATGACGCGCCTCGGTGTTGCCCAGCCTGTTTACGATAGCGAGAGATACCAACCTGCACGATCTATATTACACTATTCCTCCAAGCTTCATAATCCAAAAAATATATTCCAACAGTGGCGGCTCGTGTATAGGCACTGCGGAACTGCAGCACCTCCTAATTCCACTTGATATTATCGATAACATTTAATATAATGAGTCCTTTATTCTTTAATTCTTTATTTAATTTTGTAGTAAAATATATATTCCTTAAACTTTATGTCAGTACTTCAGTAGCCATCCCCCAGTTTATGAAAATGATAGAAAAATCTTTGTATAGAACTGTGCGCTTCACAGTGCCAGTGACGTGGTGTTTAACTGCGCACATAGAGTGGTGGGGAGGAAGGTGGTGCTGCCAGGTAGAGAGAGTACTGTTGCTCTCACAGTGCTGTCTTTGGCTTGATGGGAGAAGGAAGCTTTTTTTTACTCACCGTGTGTTGTGCTTACAAAACCGTGTACCATATTCTTGTAAAGTGTAGAAGAGTGACGAATTAGATTATTATTCTGCTTCCAGTTTTTCTATTTGATTCATTTTTTTTTTCAGTTCTTTTATTTAACAGAAAGACTAAATGCGCTTTCAGTACTTTCAATGGAAAAAGATTTCCTCAATTGTCATCCAGAGATCAAGAAGAAAATTATTGAAGTTTTTTCGCAAATTAAAAGAAGAGGATTTCATTTTTAAATGAATAGATTAAGCTTGAACTGTAATTATTTAAGTTGAACTAAGTAAAACATGTTTTTTTTTGTTAATATAATATCAAATTCCTAAATACATTTTCTTTTTTAAAATGTTTTTTTCTCCCTTTTACACAGTTTTAAAACAAAGGATAAACATTTGTTGTAGCAGTCCCCCAAATAATTCTAGCTACGAGCCGTCACTGTATTTAAACTATACTAAAAGTCTTCTGCTTAAAATTTATAGGAGATGTAAATATAAGTTAACAATAGCCAACAATGGTGATCTTTACTACAGTTATCTATTTACCTTTTATCTGTCCAAAATGATAGAATAAATATAAATTTAATTTTAAATAATAACTCTAAGACACCCACTTTGGTGGCCGCACGGTCGGTCTAACGCGCTACTTTCATAATAGACTAGACTTCCGATGACGGGGAGATCAAGGTTCAAATCTCAGTCAAGGGTTCTGAAGGTGGTTTTTCCAACATGATATTTCCCCTTTCCCTCCACGTAAATACGGATATACCGACACACTTACAATAAATATAACTTTCCACATTCCTAAATCATTAGCGTAATTAATACATAGGCGTGTAACCCTAACGGTTAGTAAGTAAATAGTGGTGATTAAAAATAGCTCAAAGACATGTAAAATAATACATAATAAATTGTGAGACAATTTAAGTTTATTAAGTTTCAAATACTGGAAATTTTATTCTTCAAACAATTTACTTGTTTATAAGTTAAGTAAGTTTAACATAACGAAATGACATTCCTCTTTGGATCTCATGTTGAAATATCTCTTACCAATTCTCCTTGGTTTGAAATTTAATATTTTTGCTTTGTTATAAAGCTAGACAGAAAGAAAATTTAGATAAATACACCCGAGGTAATCCATCACTTGCTTATAATTTTTTTTTTAATCACTTGGAATGAACTATTAAATTAAACACATGTGGTTGTGGACAATATTGAAATGGATAAACTTGTCATAAAACGATAATTATGTCGTTTGGCCTAGATTCAAAAAATGTCCATGCCAAATTTAGTTAATATTGGTTTACGTATTTGGCAGTTATCGCAGAACAGACTAAATTCCAAAAGGTCAAGCTAAAATAAGAACTCATTCCACTCGGTAAACTAATAAATTAATAAGTCTAAAGTTTCATCAACAATATAGGCTTAGTATTTTTTCTATTTGTCGATATACTTTAGGGCATTTTAGCTTATAAAGTTTCCAATGCTGAAAATATTAAGAAGAGGACATGTTTATATATCTTTACCCATAAATATATACATATATACTTAAGGAGAGCGAGAGCTATGGATAGTTAAAAAGAAAACTAAAGAAAGAAAAGAAGTACAATGTTCCTCAAAACAAAATGTCAGTCCTACATGTTAGTTTTTAATATTTCATGCTTCTACTTCATAAAATTCAAAGCTTAGCCTTTTCTACTCCTCTCTAGAACTTTGAACCCAACCAAATCACCACGACCCTGTAAGCTAGGTTTTATCCTTCAAGCAGTTCTCCGTTATCTGCTACCATCACAAGGTCAATGTTTGTTCTTTGTATAGTAGAGTTGACTATACTGACGTAACAAAGTCACCTGTTGTCCTGTGGGAATATTTCCCCCCTACAAAAAGAAACAACTACACCAGTTCAACGTAACACAATTTTGTATATTATTATAAAAAAAAATCCTCTTGAGAATATAGGTTCGATGCTTTAGTGAACTAAATTTCATTTTTACCATTTAAGTTGCTCTAAGCAAATCTTATAAGGCAGTGATGGGCAAACTACGGCCCGGCGGTGTTTTCAATAAGGCCCGTGGGATGGATACTTAAAATGTGCTGCGATGTGGAGCAACAAAACTGTATTTTTTATAAAACCATGTCAGAATCAACATTTCCCGACTTGGTAAAACATGTCTAAAACTATATTACAATGTTTTAATCCTCGTATTTATGCCAACAAATGTTTACAGCCATGAAACTTATGAAAATGATCTTTTAAACCAACTTACTGATGATCGTCTGTCTTCTCTCTTGAGAATCACCTCCTCACAGTTTCGCTCATATCACACCCCCTCATATAAATCTTATGAACCAACTTGAAACATACTAAGGCACGGAGATATTAGTAATTGAATTTTACCCGCTTCGGTGGCTGCGTGATCTAACGCACTACTTTAACAGTAGACTATAATGCTGATGACGCGAAGATAGAGGTTCGAATCACGGTCGGGTGAAATGAGGATGATTTAAAAAAAATGTTTCTCCACTAGCTTCTTGTGAATTTGGGTACAATTCCTTTATATATAATATTCCTAATCCCTAAAACCATCAGCGTAATTACCACATAAGCGCATAACCCGAAAGGGTAATAAAACGGGGTGTTTTAAAAATGTTTTGCATTCTAACTGTATTTAAAATTAACCAAGTTAGTCTGATGTTTAATTATGTTTTTTTTTATGAATTTTGAAGAAAATATAATGAATATCTTGGTGCCACCATCTGTTGGTTTTTTTCTTTGGCTCTTATGTAAGAAAGTTTGCACATTACTATAAGGCATCCCTCTCGCAATTGACTGTACAGGGAGATCAGGGTTCAAATACCGGTTGAGTGTATTGAGGGAGGTTTCTCATTCATGGCTTTTCACTCTCCCTCTACTTAAATGCTGGTATATTGTTCTAAATTAAACCTTCCTTATTTATAACAAATATTCATCCAAACCGGATGATTAGTGCGTTGCAATGGCAAAAGAAAAAAAAATTACCCGATAAATTTCACACCTAGGAAAACACTTGGGTAGATGGGTTGTAAAAATAAGGATGTTATTTTGTTGTTTGTTCGGCTGTATATTAAATTCGTATACAAATTATGAAAATAATAACAATAAAACTTAACTGAATTCAGTTCAATAAAAATATGTAATAAAATTAAAAAGGCTAAGTTATTATTATTTTGAAACAAAGCCATTATTTAAGGTTTTCTTAGAACCGTACCTGGGCTCATAAATTCATAAGGAATATGGCCGATATAAGGTCTTACTAAATAGTTTTGGCTTTATTATATATTTTATCATTTGAATGGATTTTTCTCGTTAATGATTCCTGGGCGCTTGGCGGATTTGGGAGTGAAATCCCAAGCACTGTGGAGGTGAATCTGGACAACTGGGCGCGGCCAACTGGTCACCAAAAGTAACCCCACTTTTTTTCTTTTTAAAAAAATCACTTTTTTGCAATGAATTTTTTCTTTTTAATAAAAAAGTGATGAGTAAAATCAAAAAAATCACTTTTAATTATATATTTCTAAATTAAAAAGTGATTATATATAACGTTTTTGCTAGTTTTTATCAAACACTAGCTTAATGCAAAGTAATGGGTAAAAATTAGAATAATGCGCAGCATTATATTTTATTTAAATGTTCTTTGTCTTGTAATAATGCATTGCAATATTATGTGCAACTTCACGTAAAAACGAAATAATGTCTGTTTTTATAGTCCCTAAATAGTCTTAAAATTCTATCATCGAGTTAGTTAGGTTAGGCTAGGTTAGGTTAGTTTAGGTTATGTTAGAAATAATAATGGGGGATAATAATAAAAATATGAAAAAATTGTACATTTTTTATTCTAAAAAATTCCATAGGTTGATTAAAAAAAGTTTTATTTTAGCGCCCAGTTGTCCTAGACCGCTGTGGAGGGCCCAGCGTGGAAGGGTACCACGGGTGTAATATACCTGGGGTGGACCAAATGAACTAGGGGTGGTTGAATTTCAATTACATTAAGAGCCAACATCTGTGTTGTAATGTTTAAAGGAAATTCATATTGTAATTTTATAAGTAAGGTCCAAATTATGTGGAAAAACGGCCCGGATTTGAAGTTTGTAAGATTCCGGGCCTGGAAACACTGAATAAATAAAAAAATATAATAAAATTTACCAAATCTATTTTCATCATTTAAAAAACAATCTTACCACTAATGTGTCTAATGTTGAAATTTAAAAAATACTCAAATGAAAGTTAGAATTTTAGTAAACAACCCATTCTTTTGACCGCATTTTCGTAAGTTTCTATAAAACTGAGTTTTATTTTCTTTAAAAAGTAGGCTGTTTACTCTGGTGGTAATGGTTGCAATTTAAGAGATCCTTTCACAAATTCATATAGATCTGTTCTAGATTTTATTTGTTTAAATAATAGCCGGTCACTTATATGAAGTATTGCTCAATGTTCATGGCTATATATTCAGATGCTCCAGGTTCGATCCCAAGTGATTAGATATTTTTCTGTGAAGCAGTGGGTCTGGAACGAGGTCAATTTAGTTTCTTGAGGAGAAATGAGCCAGTTGAATGAAAAAGTGGTTGCTCTAGTCTAGAAAACGGAGATTAATGGCCAGAGATTTCATTGTACTGAACACATGTAACTATCGGTAAATATTGCCACTATCTTGGCCAGCAGATGATGGCCATTTCGCCAGTTTAGCTCGATTGCGGGCTACTGCCATGGATTATAAAAATGAGAGCCTAAATATTTAATATAATAAAGGATGACAATCTATATTTTAGAAATATCTGGCTTACATTAATTATAAAATCTAAAGATTAGAGGTGTCACTGTGAAATTACACCATGATGTGTCAACTAGACGTCTAGTTTTTTTATGGTCTGCTTGTTGGTGTCCATAAGGTTTTTTTGCACTTCTTTCTTAAATTATTATTATTATTAGCTCTGCGCCTTACTACCCGTTCGGGTTATACGCACTCACGCTAGTGTGTAATGGTAGGGTGATTGTGAGATGAAATGGAGGACCTACAGTTTAACGTGGAATCCGAACCACGGTGGAGGCCTGGCATTCCCCACATTCACAAGATGTCCTGTCAGAGGTGAAGGAAGGGTTTGGTAATCAGATAAATCGGTGCCGGGACCGAGGATTGAACCCCGGCCGCCAGCACATCTTTCTTAAACTTAGAGTATAAAGCATAAGTTTATTTTACAGGTAATCGTGATATGGCACGTTTGCACTACGTCAGCCGCAGCCCAGTTTGTGGAAAGATTAACTAGTACTAATGTACTTATTGCCCAGGGGATGCCCGAATGTACTAATCGTACATCCTTTCCGTGGAGGCTCTTCCTATGCCCCAATGAGATGAGGTGATGGTGATAGTGAGTATGAGGGTGATAGTGAGTATGAGGGTGATAGCGAGTATGAAGGTTGGCAGCCAGTGGAAACACTTAAACTTAACTAAACCCTGATGACCATTGGGGTGGTTCCCCTTTCAAGAAAAATAACCAAGGTACCAGGCAGAAATCAAACTCGGGACCCATAGGCTCAAAACCAGATACACTGAGCCCTACACCACGGGGACCAGTTATTTTCCAGATTATGAACTAATTTTAAGTAAATCTTGGAAGGTCATTGCCCGTATTGGAAACTATTCCTACACCCCCTTCCTCTTCTCCCTGTTTCCAACCCCTCACCCCCTCACCGGAAGGAAATAACCCACCTTACGAACACACCTGACTAGATAAGACAGTACCGATTTCTTGTGAAACAAGGTAGGACCATATCCTTAGGTTTACAGCCGTAGTACACGATAAGAAGTATACTCTGCTCTTGTAAAATATTGGTACTCTCTTAAACATTCAATGTGAGTGTGTGATATATAGGCTGAGGCTGCTACAAAACGTTTTAACTATAAAATTCTCGACTCAACCATTAGGCAATTTTTCTTTGTGAATTGCAATTTTTCCGTTTATTACCATTAATAACATATATTTTAAAAAACCGTCCTAATGACTACCAAACATTTTTACAGTATTTAACATTGTTAATCCGAACTGAAGCCTGTTCGTATTAGCTAAAATTCGGATTAATCTAGAAAATACAAGGAAACAGTATTTTCACGAATTTTGAATTGCATTTGAATAAGTTGAATAAAATTTTCATTTATCAAACTGGTGCATAACACATAATATGAACTGTAATTATTTTTAATTACAGGAAAACACATAGTGTTGACAACAACATGTAAATATTAAGCATTTATTATCAGATAGCACTGTTTATTACAATTCTCTTTTAACTTTGAGCTTGTTTAAACAATATAATTTACTATCAATACTTATAAAATAACACTAGTAATTTAGTAAAATATTGCAAAATGTGACCATAAATGGATATGATCGTGTTTTTATTTTAAAAAAAGTACCTTCCTATTTATATTGGGCTGCAGAAGCGTATATGATGAGGTATGTTAAAACTTTCACACAAAGCATTTATGTTGTATGGCGTAGTTGGCTAACGCGCTTGTCGTGTTGAGCTCTACTGCTGAGGACGGGGAGATTGAGTTTCGAATCTCGGTCGGGTGAACTAGGGGGAGGTTTTTCCTAAATGGTTTTCCACTCTCCCTCCACGCAAATGCAGGTTCACTTCCTCTAATTAAACCTTCCCAATTCCTAATCCATTAGAGTAATTAGTACTTAAAAGTGTATAGCCCGAACGGGTAATAAGACGTGGTGTTAAATATTATATAAATATAATTTATGTTCCATGAAGTTTTAGCATCAATAGTAGCAATAGTAGGTGCAGGGGGTAGCGTCAGTGGCCCTGCAGGACATTGTTGTTGCATGGAATCACAGCATGATACAGGGAAGAATAATTAAGGTGGAAGTGTCGGGAACAAAAGTTAATTGCAGTATTGCAAAACTTTTTTTATATTTTTTGACAAAATAAATAAAATATTGCTACAGTAGAGATAATGTTTAACTTTTTACCTAAAGTGTTATCAACATGTGTATGGTGGCATTAGATGAGAAACTTTTTAAATAAAGAAAAATAATTGTCATTAAATTCCAGGATATTCAACAACTGTTGATATCACCATGTGAATAAAATCAAACTCTATGCTTCTCTAGGCTGGTTTTTTTTTAAATTCTGGCAAAAAATGTTTTGCTATAAAAATTGAAGAGTAGGGCGTCTCAAAGTGAAGATTAAAAAATAATAATTCCAAAAATAAACCAGTTCGGGATTCGAACTCCAGGCTAGAGTTTAGTAAGCTCCCATAAAAAAATGGTGTCGATAAATATAATCAAAAACCAATCCAGAATTAACAGTCTATCATGTTTTTTGTGATTTTAATTTTAAACTTTTGTTGCTACATAAAATAAGAATTGAAAAAAAAACGAGATAAATTTAAAAAAAAGAACTATCACTCCTTCACCCTCCTCTCTACGTCCTTCAAACCTCACTTTCCCGATCCCCCTAAAAAAAAAGTGACAAATAACGTTGTAACCGGAGGTGCCATGCCGTCGTTTGTTTTATTTCTAGTTCGGGATCTTCCCGTCACATGAGAATGAAAGAGAGGTTGTTTCTGTCTCGGCGCTGGTAGAAGAAGGATTGCAACGCAGATCAGTGACATCGATCCACCGACTATGACTACAAACCTCTTCCCCATCAGCCCCCAATGGGGAATAAACAAAGACTTCGAAACTAGGGCACCCATAGTTCGAATTCAGACAAGAATCATAAAACTAATTCATTATTTGGGTGGAACACTGTCTCACGCAGATAAAATAGGTTTTGATGCTGAAACCTAGCATGTTTTAGGATGTTGGTTTTAAGAGGGCTACCTAAGTTGCAACGATATTGTCGGATCAGAATTTGTGCTTAACTTAAAATAATAAATATTGATCATACGAAAAACACTACACGAGTTTGGTGCTTGCTGGTATTAAAGCAAAACTATGCATGTACACGACTGTAAACATAATATAAAAGTTGACATTTTCCACTCTAAAAAGGTCCAAGAATTCACGTTTTTTCTTGATCCTTAAAAATGATATGTCTGGAAAACCAAAGGTAACGTATAAAGAAGCGTAGTATGAATCTTGGTGAATCGGATGATGTCATTTAAAAGGAGGGTCACAACACAAATGTTATTAACATTTGTATTTTCCTCGTTTGTTTGTTCCCCTACTGTCAGAAACATATATATATATATATATATATATGTATGTATATATATATATATATGTTTCTGACATGTGTTGATATTTAATTAATTTCGCTTTAATTACAATCTTGTATTGTTTACTTGTCAGTATTACAGACTTCCTGAGTTGTAATTTACTGTGATATCTGATAGCTTGTGATCACGTCCATCACAGACTCGGCCTTAAACAATGTTTCAAGACCTACGCTGAGGACAGGATTACTCAGGAAAGTTTTGTAACACTAATTACATTTTAGTTATTAGCCTATTAAGAATCTTGAGATTAAATTAGACGTCTTTAGAGAATTGTATTAAAATTATTGATTTTTTTAAATATTTAAATATATAATGCCATGCTTATAGATCTAAATAAATTGAAACTTATTTTTTAATACAGATAAAGATAATTTTGAAGTAATTAATAATTGTTTAGGCAACTTCAGTGACTGAGTGGTCTAACGCGCTTCCTTAATGTCGGATCAGACTGTCAATGTTGGGGAGATCAAGGTTCGAATCTAGGTTGGGAGTATAGAGGACGGGTTTTCCAAAAAAGTTTTCACTCTTCCTACACACAAATGCGGGTACACTTCCTTAAAATAAATCTTTTATAATCCATAAAACCACAAGTGTAATTAGTATATAAAATTGTTAGTATAATAACATTGGTTTAAATGACATATTTTTGTTAAAATTACTTTAAAAACCATTTTATTTAACTACCCTATTTTCCCCAAGATATCTCAAACCCTATTAAAATTGAGTAACAAAAGACTTTTTTTAAATATTATTTATTCGGTATTATTTATTATAGTTTACGAAGAAGGAAACTTTTAGAAGGGAAGGAAAAAAAAAATAATGGTATTTTTCAACTTTTTAACGATAAAAGCAGCTTACATAAATTGAAGGGTGGATGGTTCTGTTTCCTTGAGTATTTACGAGGTTAGTGTACCCCTTGTATCCCCAGTAATCGTAGTATCCCTAGGGTAGCTTCCCCCCCAATATAGGAGTCTATCCTCTAAATTTCCCGTTGTTAACTTTATTCAAATTGTAAGTCGGTATAGTAAACATAATGTTTTGCTATAAATTTCTATGGACGAACACTTCCATTTTGTCTTATCAAGTTTGTTCAAGAAAACTTTTCTCTTTGTTACGACCTTTTCTTTAAAAATTTTAACTTTTTCTTGAAAATAAGTTTGCATACTGTTTTTTTTTTAGGAATGAATGAATATATGTTATCTTACATATAAAAACACTATCCTAGCAAATATTTATTCTTGATAGTTTGTTTTTATTAAAGTTTTTACTGCAATAATGTGTCTGTAAATTTAAAATTCTAATAAAAACTTAAAATAATTTTTGGGAAATAATTTAAATATTTTCCACGTGAACAAAATGTTTAACTAACGGCCATCGACAAACCGCTTAGGAATTTTGTCCTAGGTCAAGTCATGTACTGTACGTCGACCAATTATAATTAACTCTATTTATAAAAAAGTAGAAATTTAACGTCCGAGAAGAGAGATTAAATAAACTAAGAATAGTTTTGTTTTAGATTAAATTGAAAATTTTATTATAAAATAATTTATTTTATTATCGTACAATAACATGTAAAACTACACTTTTGATTTGTAACCTTAAAAAAAAAATCTTTGCAAATGTTTCACAAGAAAATTAGGGAAAAAAATTTCATAATGTGCCAGTAGTTGATATTTAATTTAGCTAATCCAGAATTTTATTTTAAATAATTATATATTTTATATAACATTCTAACAAATAATTTATACGGTTTTATATAAAAATACACTTTTTTAATTATCTCTCTATATTATGCCAATTCACGTTTTTTTTTTCAAAATCGACCATGTGTGTTTTAGTCTAAAAATGGGGAGAAGGTGGGTTGGGGGGGGGGGTAGCTGTAGCTAACTAAGCACCCTTCAGTAAATTATGCGCCGTATCAGAAAAGACCAAATGTTGCTTGTAAGTTGAGCATGAGTTGCCTTGTAAATCCTTCTATTTAATTCCTCAGCTTGTTCTTGCAATGAAAGGGGGAAAGGAGTTGGATCATTGACACTCGCTACAAAAGGGAAGGTCTCTCCCTTCCACGCCCCCCCCCCCATTTCCCCCCACAATTCATTTATCACGAGTTAGGGTATGTTAGGGAAGCTGATTTACAGATACTTTTTTCTTTCCTTTTTATTAGGCGGGACAACCCTCACAAAGAAGATCATTTAAAAACAACAAAATAAACTAAGGTTTTTAAAAAAAATACTAATTCAATTTTTATAATACAAATAGAAGTTTTGAACTCAAAAATGTCTTGAGATCGCTTGCTTATAATTAATTTTTTGGTACAACCCAAACTGGTAATAAGACTGTGAAAAGGAAAAACCCACAAATAAAACCTTTCTTTCAGATACTTTTTTTTAGCACCTCGTCTAACTACTCGTTCGGCTTAAATGCTTATGTGCGTATTATGCTAATGGTTTTATGGATTAAGGAGGCTATGTGTATAGGAAGTTTACCCGTATTTGCGTGGAGAGAGAGGGGGAAACAATATTTGGAAACCTATTCTTAATACATACTACCAGGAGTTGAACCCAGATCTCCCCCGTCATTGGCAGCAAGTCTACCGGGGTAGTAGTGCCTAAGATCACACGGACGTCGAAGCGGGTTTTCAAATAGTATTCTCTTGGTGGATCGTTTGTTTAACCACTCTACCAAATTACCTGCCCTGTATCTCCTCTCAAAAGTGTGTCCTAATCCAGATAACCATGGTTCAAATCACCACATTTTTTTTCTTTTACATTTACACAAGAATATACATTATTAATTTTTTTCCAGCCCTTGCCTTACATAATTAATCCTGTTTGCAAGGTGTAATGTCACGTCACTATTTCCAGCATAGCTTCCTTTAAAAAATATATATATATTATATTAAAAAAACAACAAGCAGCTCTCTTCCTGTCCCGGCTGGTTTAAGAAGCTTATAATGATACACTGTCACCCCCTTTTACCCCCTCACTATCCTGACCCCTTACCCTTTTGTTACTATAGATATAGGACAACGCTCACCACCCAGGACCTCCGGGTATGAAAGAACAGGATTTACGAAAGGATCCGCCGATGGGGATTAATCCCCAGGATGCTAAGAGGCGTCATTGAACCAGTTCATTATCATACAAAAGGACTCGACTATACAGAACAAACTTTATTTTTTTACTATTATTTGAAAAGGATGGCGATGTTTTGTAATACTCAGTTCCACATCTGCTTAGTATTAAACAAAGTTTTATTATTTATACTAATAAACAAAACTCTTCGATTGAAAAGCAACGGTTTTACCTCATTTTATATGCAAAATATTATAAAAGGTTTATTTAAAAAGTCTACATATTTTATTTATTGTTGCGGGTGACCTGGTGGTCTAGGGTTAAGGTGTCAGACTTCTGTGCTGGCGGCCGGGGTTCAATCCTCGGTCCCGACAAAGATTTATCTGATTACCAAGCCCTTCCTTCACCTCTGACAAGACATCTTGTGAATGTGAGGATATGCCAGGCCTCCACCGTGGTTCGGATTCCACGTTAAACTGTAAGTCCTTCATTTCATCTCACAATCACCCTACCATTACACATTAACGTAAGTGCGTATAACCCGAACGGTTAGTAAGACGAGTTGCTAATAGTAATAATAATAATAATTTATTTATTGTTATTATTATCCTCCTGTCTTACCAGTTCAAACTATACGTTTGTATTTAGATGAAGCATTTGAGTGGAGGGAGAGTTAAAAAATGTCTTAGGGAAAACCTCCCTCAAAATACCTGACTGGTATCCGAACTTTGATTTGTCAATAATCTCTAGTCCAGTCTATTGAAAAAAGTGACGTATTAGATGATTTAACCCCCAAATTAGGAGTAATTGTTGAAGCTACGAATTTAAATCTTTCTGCAAGTAGAATATTGTATGAACTTCATATGGAAAGCCAACTTCTAACGAGGCTTAGTGATTATACTCTATATATATAATCAAACAGATTACAAATTTCTTAAATTATTGTGCTTTTAGTTTCTCTTGACCCCTTGGAGAGATAAGTATTTTAATCGTTAAAAAAAATCTTATTCGATATTTTAATAAATGTTGACGTTTCATGACTACCTGAAACCGAGAAAGTTGTTTTGACACTGCGGTCTCTTTGTCTGTACCACGGGCTAGAGCCGAGTCTATTTAATCGAAAGTCTATAACTTGGTATCTGGGGTTTTCATTACGTCCTTTCAATGGGTTTTTTGAATTATATGTGCAACCTAAAATAAAAGGGTAGTTTACTAAAGGGTAAAAATGCAAAAAAAAAATAATTTTTCAAAATTTGCTATAAGGATTTTTATTATTAAATTTCTCATCCATACACTGTTGAACATTACAAACAAAATGGCTACTCTAATTTTTCCATGAAAACTATTTTGTAGGAATTATGTATTTTTTTTCAAACCAATAGTTTCTGAGCTATAAGCAAACATATTAATTTTTTATGGTTTATTTAGATAAATTTAATTGATTTTTATGCTCTTTGGTGGACAGACGTGCTCCTATTTCCCTATGGTTTTGTAGCAGTGTATATAATTTTTTTTCTTCTCTTTGACAGAGTGTTTATTCAAAAGTGTATATTATTTCGTTCCACACATTTTCTAAACCTTTCTATATCTCTATAGCTTGCAAGTACAGTCTTATTTTCATAGCGAGCTCATATTTTGAAAACTGGTAACTCATGTTAACTCATTAGTGGAAAACAAATATTTCAGTTTTGTATTTACATTCTTATTTTTATTATCATTATTATTATTATTATTATTAGCACCACGTCTTACTACCCGTTCGGGTTATACGCACTTACGCTAATGTGTAATGGTAGGGTGATCATGAGATGAAAATGGAGGACCTACAGTTTAACGTGGAATCCGAACCACGGTGGAGGCCTGGCATTCACCACATTTACAAGATGTCTTGTCAGGTGAAGGAAGGGTTTGGTAATCAGATAAATTTATGCCAGGACCGGGGATTGAACCCCGGCCGCCAGCATAGAAGTTTGACACCTTCCTTACCCCTAGACCGCCAGGTCACCTATTTACATTCTTAGTCCATTTACTAAATAATGTAAAAAAAAAGGTACTATATTCCATAATGAAGTATTATGGTAAGCTTTTGATAACTTTTATGATGAAGTTTATAATTGATAAATCAATTAAGAAAAATTTTTATAACACCAAAATTGAGTGACTTATAATATCATTGTTGGTATAAGAAAGGAGGCTTCCTATACAAATCCAGGTTTAGGTAGAGTACGGGTTTTCAAGACGTAAGTAGAGGATTTTAAAAAAATGTATCCTGATTTTGAGAAAGGTTAAAAAAAATGGCATATTTGTGAATTATATACTTTAAAAAAAATTAATATATCTTTGCTCCAGAGATTTCCAAAAATATTTTCAGTCATTTTGACATGACGATCTTGGAAGAATCTACAGTGAAACCAAATATACAATTCACCCGTGTCGAGACCAAGTCACACATTTTCCCCGGAAATATTTCTAGGAAGTAACAACGAAACCAATTTCTCTTCCCACGATAGTAGAAAAAAGGAGAAGAAAATGAAAAAAAATCCACTTCCTCATAAGCTCAAAAAGGAGGTGACGACAAGAAGTTCAAAGTACAGACCATAGAAAATTGAAAATACTTTCAAATACGAAAGAGGGTAATTTATCACTAGAATAGGAAACTTTTATTTAAAATAGAACAATGTATTTAAACATAAAATACTGGACAAGCGTTCAATGTCCTTTTCCAGACCCAATAGTTTTTTCTAAGGGTAGTGACCCTTAAATAGAGACCAAAAGGACAAGAATATTAGCTTAAAATATCTTTAAAGAAAGTTTCAAACCATAAGAACTCTATAACAAAAGAGAGTGAAATATTATCCGTGATTTTAAGCAAGGTGTCCAAATCTCGGTTGTAACAGGTCATGAACTGCTAAATGTTTCTTTATTTCCGAGAGAAGGGTTTAAAGGTCCTTGCCCTTATATTTATGGTGTGTAGCGAGAAAGGGAAGCCGGGTTAAGAGGGGGAGGGTGTTTAAGGGTGAGAAAAGAAAGCGGAATTGTCCAACAGGTCAATACTCTTGACCTTCAAATTTTAAGGTTTGGTGTATTTTTTTATCTCCTCCCTTACACGGCATAAAAAATGATATTGTGCACAATACCGGTTTTCTTTCTCTTCTATCTAAATTAAACTTTTAGATAGTAAGATATTTGAAACGAAATAATACCAAAGATTATAGAAACATAATGGGAAATAAAGAACATTGCATTTCAACAAAGAGTTCGTTAAATAATATAAATTTTTACCGTAAACTTTTTGCTTTGTATGTTTTAAACTCCTCATTTCCCAAAACTTCTAAATTATTATTGTTATTAGCACCGCGTCTTACTGCCCGTTCGAGTTATACGCACTTACGCTAATGTGTAATGGTAGGGTGATTGTGAGATGAAATGGAGGACCTACTGTTTAACGTGGAATCCGAACCACGGTGGAGGCCTGGTATTCCCCACATTCCCAAGATGTCTTGTCAGAGGTGAAGGAAGGGTTTGGTAATCAGATGAATCTGTGCCGGGACCGAGGATTGAACTCCGGCCGCCAGCATAGAAGTCCGACACCTTGCCCCTAGACCGCCAGGTCACCTACTTCTAAATTATTATATTTGCGTATATACAGGAAAATTTTGATTTCATAAAAACATTATTATTAATATAGGTTGTTTATTTATAATTTAAGTCTCTCACAAATTTGCCATATTAAGGTATTTCGTATCTAAAATATTTGCTGAGTTATCAAAATTATGAATTTCTACTGATGTAAAGTATCCAGAAAGTTATTTTAATAATAAATAAAATGAGATGCACCATTTTTTGTAATGTTAAACAACGTTTGAATACAATATTTATATAAACTTTAAGCACCACGCCTTTCTATCCGTTCAGGTTATACGCTTATGTACTAATTACGCTAATAATTAACGGAATTAATAAGGTTATATTTATAAGAAGTTTACGCGAATCTACGTGGAGGGGAAGTGGGAAACAATTTTTAGAAACCACTCTCAGTACACTCGACCGAGATTCGAACCTTAATATCCCCCTTACTTGCTGTCTTGTCTACAGTGAGTGTAGCGCCTTAGACCACTCGGCCCCCAACAGTGGGTGGCTCACATACATTTTCTCTAGTAAAAACCTATAGTTTAATTTTCTTCTTAAGTTGATATCAACAGTTGTTGAATATCTGTCATGAGCGTAGCGGCATAGGACGAGAAAGTTTTAAAACGAAGAGAAAAAGTTGTCATTAAATTCCAGAACACCCTTGACAGATACTCAACAACTGTTGATATCACCACGTGAATAAAAATTAACCATTTTTATTCTGGAGCAATATTTGATTTATTCAAGCGCAAAAAAGTTATTGCTAAAATAATGCAAAACAAAATTGATATTTTTTCACGTTTCCTACAGACTCACTCGACCAAAGAAGTGGGTATTTTTTTAATGAAAGAAACTGACACAAACCCTTTTTTGCCTTTCGTAGCACTTGGGAACTACTGACCTTTATAAAAAAAACACCAAAGAATACGAAGATAAACATTCCCGAAGTGTGCAAGTGCCAGGGGTCATTGTTGTACCATGTACTTATCCACGGGGATCCCCCAGTGTTCCTTGCTGATATCTCGACGGGAGGTATCGATTCTTTGATGGAATCCCTATCGAGATCTTGAGTTACAAGCTCACCGCCTGTTCGATCTCACATTTATAACCGGAGGGAGGTTGTCGCCCAAGGGCGTGAAGACCTTAGGGTGGAGTCTGACAGGCCGGGGAAAAGGGTTNCAACTTTAAAGTTGCTCCACCATTTTGAATTTTTTTCGAGGGATGAAAATTAAATTTTCCCGTCGGTCACAGACTAAAAGCTATAGGTTTACCAAATTTCAAGTTTCTAGCTCATCTGGAAGGGGATAAACATTAATGTCAGTGAGTAATGTGGCTTTATAGTAGTATAATTTGAACATTTAAAAAATTTCCAGTTTTATAATTTACTATCCTCTTATAACATAATTATATACTCACCGAGAAAATTACAGAGGTAAATATTATGTGACCAGGCCAGCCAGGTGTTAAAACCGGGCAAAGCACGGGGCCATCTTTGTTCTACGTAACTTCAGTTGTGGTGAAACCTTATTATATAGGGAGCTAAATTAGTAAAAAAGTTATTTTGAGGTTCCGCTGACCACCAAGCCAAAGGGAAACCCATTCTCTGATAATTTTTGAAAATTTTGATACTTCTAGAAGATATTTGGAGAGGCTCTCGTCTGAATTGTTATTAATTAGCCTTGTCTATAAGTTATTTGGAGTGGTCGTCCTTCATAAGACTTTTGGATAGACTACCTCTAGAAACTATTTTGAGTAGTCCTTACTCAACACTGAAATGTTACGCAAGCACATGATAACATGATTAAATTTAAATTGAACTTGACTTGCTACTAGACTATCTTTACGTGCCAAATTTATTTTCAAGACAAAATTAGATTCCGTGAAGCTTCCAAACACTTTGAAACGAAAGACAAAACTGGACAGAACCAATGATGTGATTGTGACAAATACCAGCAAGACGCTTCGGAAGAAATCGCAGAGGGTTGGTTGTGCATACTATTCCTAACTATGGATAGTCATTTTATGGCTAATCCTTCATATTTATTTTATTTAATCTACCATATTTAACTTGGGAATCTGGACCTTGGTCTCGGGGTCGGTGCCATTCTGAGCGGGTTTAGTTTTAAGGTAGGCTTCACATTTCCTACAATGGCACGACGGTCATAGCTCATTTTAACTTCCATCCTGACTTAGCCAATTCCCTGATGCGTGTTTAGCACGAACTACATAGGATTGGCAGCCATTTTTCTGATATACTTTTATCCAAAATACATAATTATTTGGTACTCCCATATTATGTTATTTCTTCAGTCATGGTTACATTTTAGCATTGAACTGGTAGCCCCATTTATTAGCTTTAATATGAAGTATTCAGACTGGTTAAAAGTACAGTGGTCCATTGATAGATGGCATTGCAATAACTTAGTGCAATGAAATGTTGATTCGCACCCGCGACAGGTAACGTTCTGACAAATATGTTGTTCAACACCAACATTTTTTATCACTGAGTCTCACTACCTGAGTGGGCTATATGCATATGTACTAAGTACACTAATGTGTTAGGGGTGAGGAAGTGTATTCACATTTGCAGGGAGGGAGAGTGGAAAACCGACTTAGCCGATATTCAAACCCTTATCTTCCAGTCATTGGCAGTGCAGTCTATTGAGATAGTGACACCTTAGACCAGTGTGGTCCTACTGGTGGTCCACACTCACTGAAAGTGTGTGCAAGTGCACCTTTCAAAATACATTTTTGGGAGATAGATAAACCTATTTTTTACAGTGAATATTGAACGATTCTACAAAGCAAAAATCCAATTTACAAAAAGTATTGAAAATAATGGTTTAGGATGTGTTTATAGGCCTGTGTGGGATCCCAAAATTCAAGAAAATACAAGTTTCTGAAACTCGGGTGGGATAAATTAATCCTAAAATATTACAATTACATCTATTCAAGTTTGTATTTAATATTCACTAACATTATTAATTTATTTAAGTTAAATTAACATTATCTTCCACTAACCTAAGCTTCAGTTGATTTTATTTTACACTGAACTTGTCAAATCACTCCAAGATTAGTATCCAAACTTCTATTCTGCTAATTTTATAAGTGTTGATTCTCGTCAAATGTAGCAGACCTTTATCTTCCAATAAAGGGAGGAGGGAGAGGTTATGGTATGTTGATGTCACAATCCTCCCAATCAACTTGGAACCTCAACATATTGTTCAACTTCCATCTTCTCCATAACCTCCCTGACTCGACACTAAACACTCCACCACTATCTTATTTACTCACACTATTATCACTATAATGCAGAATATCACAAAAAGTGATATTACAATTGCTTCCCCAATTAAGGGGAAGTAATTATATCACTTTTTTTTTACCCCCTTAAATTATTCTAAATTAACATATATCTTAATGTTTATTTTATTTTTAAATTAAAGTACATTTTACTTGATGTGGAGCTACTAGTACTCATTTCCAGTCCTGTTCGAAATTATTTCTTGCCTAAGAATTTCCCAAAGTCAAAATGTCATTCCCGCACAGTACTGATTGTTTGTAGGCCTATATTAAGTTGATGAGATTACTATATATATATATATATATATATATATATATATATATTTAGATCATGTGGCCACTAAAGTGCACCATAGCCGATGTTACTGGACCAAACGCTACAGTGTCACAGTGTGAAAACGCCCTAAGACCCGGTGAAAAAAAAAAAACCAACCACAAACCTCCTAATAAACTAGAATAAATGACAGATCAACGTCCTAGACAGGTTGTGTGACGTAGATACTGCCTACTAGACACCAACTGCTACCGAAACACTTTGCATGACAAATGTGTTACTTCATTCGTTCTGTCATCGCGTCTACCGAGTGACGAGTTATAAATAATCAGAAACGATTGAACCGGTTCATCCCGGTTCTACGAACTGGGAACCTTTCCTCGTAAAGGCGTCGAAAAAGAAAAAAGTAACACCTTTCCTCACACACACACACATACATACACACTTTCCCTTAGTCGTGTGAGGGGGCCACCATTTCGATTCTCACCGTCTATAACTTCACCTGACATCCAATTACCCAACAGCTTGATAATCGAAAAAGATTACCCCCTGAAGTATTCTTCACGTCTTTTTATTTTAGAATTCTTCTTGTTCCTGTTTTGTTTGGCTTCTGTGGCCCCCCTCCTGAGTAGTTTAAACAATAACAGAGCTAGCGCATCATCAATCAACATTATTTTAAAATAATAGTAATAAATATACAACCTTTTTTTTATTGGAAGAAGGGAAGGGGAAGATGGAACGTCTGTAGTATACAATCGACAGGTCTCCACGATAATAGACATTTTAGGGTGAGTCAGGATTTGTTTTGGGAAATGTTCATTGTTACGGTTTTACTATGAGACTAGGCCTGTCTTAGACATGCGCAATTTTGTATTTTGCGCAAAAATTGCTTTCTTTTAAAGCGTATAGCCCAAATGGATATTATTAGCTGGCACTATATACATACATATATATTCAACATTTTCAAAAAAAAAAAAGCAACGGGATTTGAGTCCATGTATATGGCAGGTTATTGATTTTTTTAATACATGTTTTGGATTTTTCTAATAAATTATAGCATATACGGTCCATAAGTCTAAACTATATCCTTTCCTCTATTCACATGATTGTAGTGTGATGAATCTTAACTATTTAAAACCTGTAATTTGTTTAACTTGGTGCTTTATATCAAGATATGTAGAAAAGAATAAGTTTATTTACAAAAATGGGTGAACATTTTGAAACAAGTATATTTTATTAAAGAAACAAAATGAATTCTCAAAAAGGTTCTACATTATCCAAACGTTACATTAGCATTTTTTATTTATCTACCCACACCACTCGTTATTAAAATAAAACAGCATAATTGTGCATATCTACTCCCTCTCCCCACCCTATTTCTTAGTACGTGTTTGGGCTATATGCATATATTAATTGCGCCAATGGAGTAGGGATGAGGTAGGTATAATTTTAGAAGAAGTTTAAAGACATTTGTGTGGAGGATGGGTAGAAATTAAGAAAACACCACCCTCAGTGACCCGACCAGGGCATGAACTCCAAGCTCCCTGTCATCGGCAGTTGAATCAAACATCCGTGCGAGCATCTATGTGGATATATATACATATATATCACAAACCACTTAAATTTTAAGTCAAACACATCAAGTGCACATAATTTTATTTAGTTTGGACATGACGTATAACACTCAACCATCGGTCCATAATTGATCACTATGGAAGGAGAAACTCACATTTAAATAATTATAATCTTTACGATCATGCAAGGAATTGAACCTAGGACAATTAGATCAATAGTTAAATGATACTAACTTAGCTAAGATATAGAAATTAAGGTGGCAGTGTAGAAAACACTAAGTAAAGGCAGTATCTTAGCTAGTTTTTAGATGACTTTTTTTGCAAAGAATAATAAAATATTGCTCCAGTAGATACATGGTTTAATTTTATTCACTTGGTGATCTCAACAGTTGTTGAATATCTGTTATGAGCAGAGTGGAATTTTATGAGAAACTTTTTTAAATTAAGAGAAAATGTTGTCATTAAATTCCAGGACAGTCTTGACAGATATTCAACAATTGTTGATATCACCACGTAAGTAAAACTAAACCATGTTTCTAATGGATCGATATTTTATTTCTTTTGGCAAAAATAAAAAAAAAATATCTTTTTATAAGAACTTCAAAACACTGATCTTTTATTGCCTTCACTACACTACCGTCTTAAAGAGAAAGATTAGCATTAACCACCTAAACCACCTGACACGGAAATAAGCTCGTATCCACCGAAACCTGTCATATAACTTATTTTAAACATGACACAATCAATCAAAATGATGTCAACATGATAATGAGGGGAAAGGATAGTAAAATATACCCTCCTCTTCTAGCACTCATCAACGTACACATACTTAAAAACATGACCAGACTGTGTCCAAATACACTTTCTAACATTTAATTTCTAAAAATGGGATATTTTTTTCCATCCCTCTCGTTTTTTTAAATGTGGAGAAGCTATACTTGTTTTTTTTCTCTTAAGGTAGTACAAGAAAATGTTGGACCCGTCAAGGGTTTTTAATTTAAAAGTACGATTATAATTTAATTTATAAACAGCTAAAGACAAGAAGAAATAACACTTTGGCCCAACTATTCTCTAACCTTAAGATTTAACCCGGTGTGTTTGTGATATTGTAACGAATTAATTTAATACTGTGGTTTTAACTCTAATAGTTAATTTAGTAGGTGTTTGGCCGTAGAAGTTATTTTCTTTAGTCTGTTGGAAGGGCGCGAGTGGGTGGTAAACCCCTGAAAATATACACGCGAAACAATTTTATTAAACCTACAAAATTTCTCCGTATTATTTATTTGTGAATGAATCGTATATATTTGGAAGTTTGATTAATAGGAGCATTGACCTTTAAAGAAAGATGCACATTTTTTAAATCACAGTGTTTTACTACTTGTTCAGGATATATATGTTAATTACTTTAATTGGTTAGGGCTGAGTAAGGAATCATAAGTAATCTACCCGCATTTGCCTAGAAGGAGAGTGGGAAACCATTTAGGTCAGTAGACTTGACCAGGATTGAGATCTCCCCGTCATCAGCAGGTCAGTCTAACAAAAGAGCGACGCCATAGACAATACGGCCATTGATTTTGGTCGTGAGTATCTAATTATAATATAATACTAGTCTATGATTATAATACCTACTAATAACATAATTTCTCTGAACAATAACGTCATTAATGTCACGAGATCTCACATATTTATATTATTATTATTATTAGCACCGCGTCTTACTACCCGTTCGGGTTATACGCACTTACGCTAATGTGTAATGGTAGGGTGAATAAGAGATGAAATGGAGGACCTACATTTTAACGTGGAATCCGAACCACATATTTATAGTGAGCGTCGATGTTACACCAGTGGGAAAGATGGATACAATTTTTGAATAAAGCCTCATCGTTCTCTACCACGTTCAATCTCCTTTACATTAAAAAATATTTCTAAAAGCCTACTAGTCAATAACTATACCATAATTTCCAATAAAACGTTATTCAAATCTGATAGAAAACCAAAACTGACTCAATTGTGTAAGCATTTCCTTTACTCAACTCACAAAATCTTTTTATAAAACCATATTTTGGCATTAATTGTGTTTAAAAAAAATTTTCTTTAGCTCTTCTTAATATAATAATTTTACCTTCTCTTCCAAAGCAAATCTTTCAACCGAAATTCATTCCCCTCTGAAGAAGAAATGAAATCACATAACGAACGAGAATATTTTATTAAGATGGAAAGGAGTACAAAATAAAAATGTAGTAATGGAATTTAAAACTGTGTAATAAAATAAAACTTCAGAACTTAAAGTAGTCATTGTATGTATTTCCAATAATTTTTTTTTTTGGAGACAGGCAAATTCATTTTGAAAGTAGAAATTTGAACATCTTTCCTATCTATAAAAGGGGAAACTTTTAAGGTTTTAAGAGCATTTGCATGATAACCATATTTTTACTCTTCCTGAATCTCTAAAGTTTTAATAACACATTAACTTAGTTTTTCAATTAATTTTCAAGTATTTTTTATAGATGTAATTCAATATATGATTTTCTCATAAGTTTTTACAAATCTAAACTGGATTATATCTCTTAAAAACATAAAAAAAAGTTATTTTCTCATTAGTTTAAATGTATTAAAACTTAGATAAATATGATTGTAATATTTGTATTTGACTTGATTAGATTACGTACTCTTATTGATACTTGGACTAGACATCACTATCATCAAGTATGGTTTGCCGGTCATTGGAGCGTTGGCGTTTGAACTGAGGGTGTTTTATCCCGAATGGTTTTCCACTCTCCCTTCAAAAAAATGCAGGAACATATCCTATAGGCTCAACCCTACTCACTTTACTTCATAATACTGGTTAATTTCAAATATACCACACGAAAATTATGAAGTCATGCAATAAATAAGAATAGAATTGAACTCTACTTTATGTTTTGATGGTCAAACCTATGTCAATTATATTACAGATTAAGCTCTAGGCTTATATTAATATTGTTTTTGTATATTTGAGTTTTGTTTTTAAATGTATATCGACTTTATATATCTTTTGGTCGAAAATCATTGCTTGACCACCTTAGGAATAGCCTGTAATGGATCATTTCGGCTCCAAAATACAATTTTAAATATTTATTTACTTTGTACGTTATTTATAATCAAATAAGTAGAAATAACTACACATACATATTTGAAATAATGTTAACTTACTTCTCAGAGTAATAACAACTTTTTAATTTCTATCGAGAGTCTCTTGGAATTTAATGACCACTTTTTATCTTCATTTAAAAATGTTATCACCTTCTACGCTCATGACAATAACCATGCAGATTTGCAACTAATGGTCATAATTTGTCATAAATACTCAGGAAAATGTATATAAAAAAACTTAAAAAAAAAAATTTGATATATACAAAAATTCTCAAACTTCTTCATGGACGCAATTTTAAAAATGTTGAAAACTAGCTGCAAATCTACACGTCGGAACGAAGAGAGAAAGAATACAACGGTTCAAATCGGTTCATAAATGTAGAAGTTGTGTTGACCAGCTTCAGATTGTAGAGGTTTAATTAGATAGAGGTTATCACGGGGTTGAATTATGAAGTCTAATATTATCCATTAGCAAGAGAAATTAAAGACTATATAATTTATTTTTATTATTATAAGTATTAGAGGTAGTTAGCATGCACTTTCAAGAATGCACTGATCATAACGATTTATATACCATCTTAAATCTAGAACAACCACAACACCCAGACCCCCTCCCTTTCCTCCAAGCCATCCACTGCTAGCTGTGCAGGGGGCGGGGGGACCCCCAAATTTCACCAATGATACATTTTTGGCCACTCAGAGAATTAAACCCAGTTCCCTTATATCAATAGGCAGACACACTATAAAATGAAAAGGTGTCTGTGGTCTAAGAAATATAATAAATCCTCAAATGAAGTATTTCAAGTTTTTAAATTAGAAATAACTCATTAGTATTCAAATTTATTGACGTTAATATAAATTTGGGATAAACTTATTTTTTATAGTGATTTTTGGATGACTGTATGGAATGGATTGAATTAACAGTGACCATAGATCGACTTCTTTTTTCCTCCTTTGTGTGTTTCGAATTGACAAGAATGAACTATATATTTCCCAACAATAAACACACACCTCACACGATTGATCGGTCAAAGATCTTCAATTGGACAAGCTGATGGCCTGGTTAATAGTCACGTTTCATCCAGTCAGCATAAACAAGACTCGGTGGTCGGTTTTACCTGACTCCTCCATGGATTAACAAACACTCGTCACGTTAATGACGTCGCCAACTTGGAGATATCGAAGTTTTATTTTCGAAGCTGGTTGCATCTTAATTTGACGCACCTGAGCGATCCAAGCGCTATCACACTTAGACGCCAGTGGACGGAGTAGAAAGAGGTGGAAGAAATTGAGCAGTTCGCCCTGCGAGGCATCTTGTTTATCTACCGATAACACTTCCCCTCTTCCTATGACGAGCTTACACAGGCACGGTACTATCAGCGTCTTGAAAACATTGACTCTTTAAAAGTTAGCTGTATCTAGTTTTCTATACTAGATACATATTATTCTACCATGGACTTTTTAAATCTATATCTTACCCGCCTCGGTGGCGTAGTTGGCTAACGCGCTTGTCGTGTTAAGCTCGACTTCTGAGGACGGGGAGATCGAGGTTCGAATCTCGGTCAAGTGAACTGGGGGAGGTTTTTCCTAAATGGTTTTTCACTCTCCCTCCACGCAAATGCGGGTTAACTTCCTCTAATTCAACCTTCCAATTCCTAATCCATTAGAGTAATTAGTACTTAAAGCGTATAACCCAAACGGGTAGTAAGATGCGGTGCTAAATAATAATAAATAATAATTTAATCTATATCCTATCGGGAGGATCCCTAAAGGCCATTTTCGTAATCAAGCCAAATATCCCAAATTGTAAATAATTTATAAAACATACATTTAAAAAAAACTACTTCAAGACAAAAATAATAATTTGGTCACACTGTAGGACAATTTTTAGAATTATTTTAAGAATTTATGGATTTTCTTTCAACGATATATCTTTAAATGTCGCCGAATAAAAAGTAAATTCACTGACACGGGAAATCTTCTCTAGACCTCTCGTGACGTCACAGGTAGGCAACGTTCTTAATAAAACAATATGAAGGAAAAAAAAGTCCAAAACAAATAATATATTTTTTACTCTCCGGCAAAGTCGCACTCGAACTTTTGATAAATATCGATGTTTCATGACTCCCTGAAACTGAAAAGTACTGTTTTCGACCGTGTAGATAACTCGATAAGGGGTAGTAAAACGCAGTGAACAGACTCGTATTTCAAGCGTTTTAAAATGTCTAGAAAAAAATATCAGAAACTCGTGTAGTAAAGCAAAACGAACCAAATGACTGTCATTCGTAACTAATTTGAGCGTCCATTAAAATATCATCCCTTGCACGGCCCAGTTGAGAGAGTCTTAAGAGGACAATAGATGTCCGGCTCCCGGGCTTAAAAGTACATTACCGACCTCGCGGCTCTGGTTTAGGAGGGGGTTGTTAATATAACCTCGCCCTTTACCTCCCTTCCCACCCCTTCCAAACCTTCATGTGCCCCTTTGAAGTGTGGTTTGGTTTCGCCCCATTAACCCTCCCCCCTCTTGCGTATTGTACAGTCAAACGTTATAGTATATAATCCTAGGCCATGGTCTATCTCTTTCAGGTGTTGTCTCTCCTTCTGGGGGATTTTGGTTCAATTCCTATCCAGGGATTGAAGGATCTTTATCTTCACTGTCTGCTTAATGTGTGTATGTGTAGAGAGTGAGGGAGAAAATTATTATTATTATTATTATTATTATTATTATTATTAGCACCACGTCTTACTACCCGTTATACGAACTTACGCTAATGTGTAATGGTAGGGTGATCGTGAGATGAAATGAAGGACCTACAGTTTAACGTGAGATCCGAACCACGGTGGAGGCCTGGCATTCCCCACATTCACAAGATGTCTTGTCAGAGGTGAAGGAAGGGTTTGGTAATCAGATAAATCTGTGCCGGGACCGAGGATTGAACCCCGG
>CABFVX010000085.1:423346-433701 GCA_902151425.1 Timema shepardi | reverse complement strand
AAAAAAAAAAAAAAAAAAATGCGTTGCTATAAAAGTAAAAAAAAACATTGATCATTTCTCGCGTTCCTCACACCTCCACATGTAAACAACGTTCCGCCATATTGTTTCTCTGATTAATTATTAGTATTATTAGCACCGCGTCTTACTACCCGTTCGGATTATACGCACTTACGCTTATGTGTAATGGTAGGGCGATTGTGAGATGAAATGGAGGACCTACAGTTTAATGTGGAATCTGAACCACGGTGGAGGCCTGGCATTCCACACATTCACAAGTTGTGATTAATACACGTCTTGTCAGAGGTGAAGGAAGGGTTTGGCAATCAGATAAATTTGTGCCGGGACCGAAGATTGAACCCCGGACCCACAGCACAGAAGTACGACACCTTACCCCTAGACCACCAGGTCACCAACTTCTTTGATTTATAAAAATGCAGTAGGGTAGCTTACAAAAATATAATACCCTAAAATATGTTTTATAATTTTATTTTATTATTTAGATTCATTTATATGTTATAAATCAAACTAGCCCAATCTAACAAACCTGGACTTCAATGTCTTGAACAATAATTAAAGGGCTTATTTTAATTTATTTAAAGTATTAGTGGTTTTTCTTCAACGTTGTCACGAGTTTTTAATATAAAATTGTCAAACTAAATGACGAAATGTGAATGAGGTATTTTATTCAATTCAATAGTTAAGTAATTATTGTCTAATACACGAGAGAAAGCACCATGATATTAACATGGCAAGTACCTGTATTTGTAATTGTGACATTTAAACCAATATTAGTACAAGTTCGTCTAATACTTCAGCTCATTAGGTAAGTGTGTGTGCCTAATGAGCTAAATGCCCAGGGTTTGGTTCAAGGCATGGTCAATATTTATTTTAACACTGATGTATGTTTCCCCTTTCACTGTGATGAATTAAAGGACAGGTGGATGTGTCTATTCTTCGTGACTAGATAATAAGTTGGATTAGAAAGTGCACATTAAAAAACCTCAAAATAAAATAGAAAATAACACAATAACCTTCGTCTTGACATCTTTACCATGAAGTTGGGAAAGCCTATGGTTTAGAGGTGAACATTTCCGAGAAATTTTCAATCACACACTTTTCCGGTAAATTTTCTACAGTGGTGGCTTGAGGCCCGATAAGTAGGTGACCTAACTGGGATGGGCTAGGTGGCACCTAAAACTTATTACCTACCGGTACTTTATGGCCTCAAACCACAATCAAGCCATAACAAACGGGCAACCACCATTTGTTGGCAACAATAGGATCAACCACTACAGATAAAGGATGTCATGTAGTAAGAACGAGCCCTCCAGCCATTAATATCCATTTTCTAGACCAGAATCGCTATTTTTTTTCTTTGTTTAAGTCACTCCCCATTTGTCCCCATGAGGCCGAGTTGACCCAATTCCAGACTAATTTGCTTCACAGAGAATTTGGAAATGCCGTGGATCGAACTCGAGACTTCTGGATTCGTAACCAGAACCTTTTCCCCCTAGACTACAAAGGGGGTCATTAGATATAAAAATAAAACCATCAAATATTTGGTTGGAGCACGAGTATGGGATGTTTTGGGGGTGAAGTGTCGGGGATAAATGCTGTTAGCGAATAAGTCTTAATCGAAATAAATAATGCCAATAAAAATATAAACATTTTATGGGAAACATTTTCAGATAATTGAATCCCCAGGGAAAGCTGATGTATTCCTTAAAGACCCCCACACACGGTCATGCTGGGAGTGTCTTTCCCTACTACATGAACCGAACATTTTGTACTCAAGAATTTGTTCATAGTGGAGCGTTGCAGGGATTTTAAAATAAAAACGTTTCAACCCTCGTGTACTGTTTACTCTAAATCAACCATTTTCTGATAACCTTTACCTTTTCAGACTTATAACTATACTTTTTACTTTTCCCTATACACAAAACCGGAAACGATTTGTATAACTTGATAAAGTCCGTCATGAATTCAGTAGGGTTTGATTTTGTATTGGAAGTCATGATAAAACGTATAGCAACGTTCAGCACACAAAACAACAAAGAGGTGAATGCTAAAAGCGTGGTCTCGGTAGGTTCATTGCGCATGCTTCAGTCATTCCGGGCTTGAAGTCACTCACACACGATCAGTTTTGGCTTGTCTGTCTTATCATTGCAGGCATGATAGCAAATATCAAACACGTCTGATGCTTCATTCCCGGCTTGACAAACCGTCATTCCTGGCATGAATGCCCCGCTCACGGTCAATTTTGGAGTGAACGGTCCAACTGACAAACCTGGCACAAGTGGGACATGACCTTGTGTAAGGACAATAAGGCTTCGATTATATTATCGAAGTATTATATCGGGGCAAAACCAGGCCCAACGTTATTTACACATTCAACCACCAAGCGCTGTATTCGATAGGTAATTGTGAGAAGAGAACTGTAATATATTTTATTACTCTATTATTACTAATAATAATGTTTCCAGTGTTTACGTACTTTTTTAGCTAATTTACGTGAACTTTCTGAATCGATTGATTAAATCAGCACATGATTTATAAACTAATATGTCTATAACATAAACAACAACCAGCCTTCAGCCATTAACTCATCCCTATGTTACATAATATCTCAGTTTTCAACCATAGGCAGATACACTACCAGATAAGCTAAGGTGTTAGACATTAAGCGATATTAAACCTGAGATTTATCGATTACATTTGTTCCATTCAATTTGAGAGTTCAAGGATAGCGATTTAAGGGCAATATTTATTGCAGTTTTTAAATCAAAACATTTTCTTTGACAAAATAAATCAAAGATTTCCCCGGTAGAAACAGAGAGTTAAATTCCCTTCACATGAGGTGTCGTGGAATTCAATGACAAATTTTTCGTTTTATTTAAAAAATGTCTCATCTAATGCTGCTATGCTCATAACAGATATTCAACAACTGTTGATTGATATCACCATGTGAAGAAAATCAAACCCACCTTGATTCTCTTTCTAGTCGCCATTACTTTATTTATTTTGGTCAAAAATATTTTGCAATGAAAACTCAAAAAAAGGTTTTACGTCTCTTTCAATTCCACCTTAATTAAATAGCTGATTTTTTTTCAGAAAAAATAACTTAAAACGTTCTATCTCATATATCTGCCAATTATATAGTTTCTTTTTGTCCAGCGTCCTATTTTGGCCACCCATTTAGCCAAAGGCTTGACTGTAGGGTGTGTGAGGGGAGATAGAGGAGCAAATATCAGCTCCTCCCACCTTGGTCTCTCTCGGTCTTCAAACTATTTTATCTGGCGTTGTTCAGTTTAAGAAGACAAAGTGGTTACAAGTCATAAGTTAGTCGGCGTTTGGTTTACAGAAGAAGAAGATCGCCCAAAAAAAGAGAGAAAGAAAAAAAGTGTGTGAGCTTGCATGAGGACGACATAACACATAGAAGAAGGAATAAGGAGGGAAGCAGGGATGGATAGATGGCCATTGTTGCCAACTTAATTTTTTTCTCACCCTCTCTAGATCTAGGTACTCACAAGAGTTGGGTTCTTGTCTTTAAAAAAAAAATTTAAATACCACCTAGTGCAGTAACATTTTTTTTTCTTTCTGTTATAAAGAAAAAGTATTGTAATTGCGAACTTTTTTACCTTGAAAATATGATGAATCTTTACGTTTTATTTGTGTACAAACACAAAAAATTGGTTTCTACAAGTTTATCTGTCTGTGTCTGGCCACAGATCTGAAACGGTTTGATGGATTTTGTTCAATCTTAATATTTAATTTTTATATATTTTTTTATTTCTACCCCAACCCTTAAATTAGATGTAGGCTGCTTACTGATAAATAAGTTTTGAATCCATTTTTTTAAGTGGCTATGTTCAAAACATATCTAGGAAGTGTTTTACATATTTATTTAATAACAGATAAGATAACCATTTGCAGAAAATAAACTGAAATCTTACACTGAAAAGAATATTTCTTTATTATGCCCCAAAACAAGTTTGCTGTTATAAAAAAAAACTGCAAAAAAAAGATAGTACCCTACTTTCATGTACAGTCTCATTAACACATTCATTAGCCTGTATCTTTTGCTACATTTAATATACCTGATTTATTGACATTCTTTAAATTAAAAAATGACACCTAGGGACGGGGATCGAACCCAGGTACCTTTGGCTTAGTACGTCAATGGTAAAACCATTGAGCTATCCAGGAATCAGCCCTCCTTTTACAGGAAGAGGGGAGAATGGCCCTTGAAACTGAAAGATTCCTGGATATATCAGATAGGGGGTTAGAGCTTTGGTGTACAAAACCAAAGGTCCCGGGTTCACATTCCGTGTCCAGATGTTACTTTTCTATTTAAATAATATGATAGTCAGATGCGGCTATATTCGGAATTAGCGAATATAATTGCTTACCTATTTAATCCATCATTGTTTATCAACACATTCCAACGACACTAAAGAAAACATGACTTTTAGAGTATTTTAGGTGCCATTTAAATGGCAACTACCTTCTTTGTCTCCCTTAAGTGGTTTTAGATTGTCCTCGTAAGTGCCAAGAAACCAAATTGCACTTTATTATAAATAAATGTTTAAAAATAAACTAGCGCTATCTCACTTCACTTCAGCAGGCATACCAACTCTGTAAGAAATCGATACCCTCCAGCCTGTGCGTGTGTGTCAGTTGGGAAGACTGTACTTTAGTTTGAAGACGGGTTTGGCAAGGCCTAGCATTATCCTAGGGTTGTTGTTAGGACAGAAAAAAAAGAAAGAAAGAAAGAGGGCCCCTCAAACTCCCTCCTGCACCTCCTAGCCAGCCCTGCCGGCCAACAAGAAAATGAGGGAGACAAAAGGTCAGTCAAGCCATTAGTTTCCAACCTTCTGTGGTTATTGGTTTTAGTTGGGAAGATGCTAGGGCCTTGCTGCTCTCTTTACTATCACCCCCCCCCACCCCACCCTCTCCAACCCCTTTATCCTCGCCGTTTTGTCAACCAGTCGACTAGTTTACTGACGTTGCGCTATGAACTGTAAGGTTACTGACCATTCGTCACCAATTTTTCTGGTACGTTCCCCCCTTCCCGATTTTGTGTGCTATTAAAAAAAAGGCACGTTTAAGAATGGAGCATAGAGGGTGCGAGTTGTGGATTGTGTTTTGGCAGTTTTTTTTATAGAAAAACCACTTTTTGGTAAAAAAAAAAAATCAATCAAATATTGCTTCAGTACAAACAAAGTATAATTTTCTTCACAAGGTAATACCAACAGTTATAAAATATTGTAAGGTTGTACTGGAATTTAGTGATGGCTTTTTTTCTTTATTCAAAAAGTTTTTTGAGTAAATTAACTTTCAAATAAATGAAGAAAGAAAAACCAAATAAAGAAAAGGAGAATTATAATCACTTCTATTTATATGTCAAAATTTTTTAAATTAAATAATTTGTTAAAAAGTAACTAGGACTTTTCCGTCACCTTTAAATCTAGCTTTTCATAGGCTAGTATATAATATAAAAAAATCAGACTTAATTATTAATATATTAAAAAATTTGAAAATCTTAATTTTTTATAAATACGTTTATATCAATTTTATTTAAAATTGTCTCCTGTAAAGTGTTAAATATGATTAAATAGTTCTTCCTCAGCAAAGAAAAAATAATAATGTTAGTTTTTTAGTAATTTTTTTCGTTTTTAATAACAATAGAGGATTCGATTAAGTTTGTTAGATTGTTGTAGTATATATACATATATATATATATATATTTTTATACGGTCACAATATATTATACCCTCACCACGTGTAAGGGATGCTGCTGATAAATTGGATTCGATATTTTCTCACCCTTATACCGGGGTGGGGGTGGGGTGGGGTGAAAATGCCTCGGACACGTGACTTTTGTGCCTGTCCTTCCTCTTTTGACTGTTTCTATCCACCATTGACATCACCCCATCTGCCGATAATTTATAGACAGATACCTTATGTCGGACTTAAACCAACACACAGGGTTCACACCCATGTTTGTGTGTGAAAAAAAAAGGAATGCTGGGGGGATCTAAAATGTACACAATTGTCCTGCTACTTTATTTATTACTATGGAGATTCTATTTGAAATGAAACTAAAATCTTTTACATCAATGTCAACCAAATTTATTACCATTTGCGTACCCATTTCGGGTGCATTATCTAACAAAAGTACCTCTTCTTCCAAAGAAGGCTACTTCTTCCTTCATAAAATATAAAAAGAAAAAATAATTAGCTGATTTAAAATATATATATAAACAATAGTTATTTTTTAATAAAAACTATATTAAAAAGCAAAAACTGCGTTTTTTCTTTATAAGCCTTAAGGCCCTTGGCTCTGTCTAATAAAAGCCCAAAACCTATTTTGTGGGATGGTGGGCGGGAGGGTGAGAGGCATGGCTTCACAACCAACCAAAGTATCCTTCCGCGCCAACAAGAAGATATGGATCATGGAAACAATAGAAGGTGTAAGCTATCGGACAGGTCTCGCGGAATTATCAGTTTTCTACATTTTCTTATTTTTTTGTTTTGAAGCCAGCAGTTTTCTGCTGAAAAATGCCAATTTTATCGATATCTGATCATTATTAAAGGAGGTGTGTATACTAAAAGTATAACTTAATCAACATGCTTCTATTCTTGAACAAACAGTTTCCAAAAATCAAATGGCAAAACAATAAAAATTCTTGAGGTTTGTTCCCATAGCTCTGCATTTCCACGTCAAATAAAAAGGGCAAAACACCTTAAAATTAATATTTTAGCGCCACGTCTTGCTACCCATCTGGGTTATCTACATATTTACACTAAGGATTATTATTATTAGACCCACGTCTTACCACCCGTTCGGGTTATACGCACTTACGCTAATGTGTAATGGTAGGGTGATTGTGAGATGAAAATGAAGGACCTATAGTTTAACGTGGGATCCGAACCACGGTGGAGGCCTGGCATTCCCCACAATCACAAGCTGTTGATTAATACACGTCTTGTCAGAGGTGAAGGAAGGGTTTGGCAATCAGATAAATCTGTGCCGGGACCGAGGATTGAACCCTGGACCCACAACACAGAGATCTAACACCTTAACTTTAGACTGCCAGGTCACCCTACACTAATGAGGTAGGGATGAGGAGGCTAGAATATTAGAGGAAATGTAACTTCATTATCGTGGAAAACTAGTAAAAAATCTTTTTGGGGAAAAAACCCATACTTAATACATGCAACCGGGATTATAAACCTTATCTCTGGTCATCAGAAAAGTTCGAGAACGCGATACTGAAGTTCTTATCAGCATGCCACTGATGCGTGTTTCAGTATCCAAGGTATTTTTTTATATATAAACATCCAATATTCATATGTTTACCAACATTATCCAAAGACGATTGAATTAGATCAACTTTCATGTATCAAGTTTATATACACTTGGTGTTCAAATTTCACGGAATAGAATTATATTGATTCAAGCAACGCGTATTAGTAAATACGTTTTTGTGGTGTGGCACTTTAATAGAGGCTAGTAGCTAGCACCATCCATCGAGCACCACTTCAAACAAAAAAAGATGGCATTACTCTTAAGTTGATGCTCTAATGATTGTGTTATCGCCATTTTGTTGTTAATTTTAAACACAAGTTGCATTTTCTCATGTTTTTCGGTAGCCGCATGGTCTAACGCGCTACTCTCGCATTAGACTAGACTGCCGAATAATGGGAGATTGAGGTTCAAATCTAGGTCGGGTGTACTGTGGGTGGTAATCTTGGTCGGGTGTACTATGGGTGGTTTTTCCAAAATGTATTACCACTTTACCTCTACAAAAAAAAGCTAAAATTCTTCTAAATATAACCTTCCTAATCCATAAATCTATTGGTGTAACTAATACATAAGTGTATAGCTTGGACAGAAGAAAAAACGCGTCGCAAAAAAATAAATAATTAAATAACATGTTTGTCTTTAATAATTATCCTTTGGAACGAACATATAATTATTTCGCTTGGAAACCATCCGAACAAATAATATTATCCTCGTAAGTAAAGGACTTACTGTTTACCTGCTTAATTTTAATTAACATTTTTTAACGAATATATAATTATTTCTAAAATATTTAGTATTCAAGCGTTATTTGACTTGTGCTATTTTTAATAATACTTGGAAACACTCGGAACGAATGAACCGCGTAATTAAAGGACTCTGGCTACCTGTTTAGCATTAATTAAAATTTTAAACCAACATAAAAATGTCGAAAATACATCTGGGGGAAAAAAATAATAGTCACATAAGTAATGAACTTACTGCTTCCAATAATTTAAAATTTGAGATATATAATTATGTAAAAAAAAATCGTATCCGACTTGGTCCACGCTTCTAACCGCGTAAGTGGAGTACATATTGTATGCATCCCATAGTATTTTCGATGTCACACACAAGGAACTTTATTTGGTATGTGGGAACAGTCAGTCTTATCAGTGGACCACGTTCTTACAACAGATCCTATTAATCACCCGACTGAGTAATAGAGAGCGCTGTTAAGTCTTATCTACATCTTGTAACGACTCGTCTCACCCCCGGGGTGAGGTCTGACAAATTTCCCCTCCTCCCTAGGAAACACGTGGATCTGGGACTGTATAGGAACCTTCGGCACCTTACAGTCCACTGCGTAGGGCAATAACACGCCAAGTACCAATACAGTAAAACCTCTAATACCCGAAATAAAGGCGGCTGTAACAGTTTTGGGTAAGAAATTAACACCTTTAAATGGTTAAGGTATATTAATTAGTAAATATATATAGTTCCATAAAAGTATTTTTTTAATATGTATGTACATACAGTAGCCACATGGCTTCTTTGCTGATGACTGACAGCTCACAACTGATTTATGACAGTCAACATTTAGGTATATACCTAAATTTTGACCTTCAGAAGTGACAGCTGTTAGACACATGTTTTTGCAGATCATATGGTTCGGCGTAGGGATACATAATTTGGTCTGGAAGATTTTCAAAGCCATCAGCTGGCGACAGCTGTGAGCTTTCAGTCGGCACCAAAGAAGTCAAGGGGCTACTGTCTATTTTTTCAGCACTGCATCTTACTACCCATTTGAGTTATATGCTTATGTACTAATCACACTAATGGTTTTAAGGATCAAGAAAGTTATATTTATAGGAAGTGTACCCGAATTGCCATGGAGGTTGGTGGAAAACCTTTTTGAAAAACCACCGTCAGTATCTTACGCCAAACCGAGATTAGAACCTCAATCTACCCGACATTGGCAGTCTAGTCTACTGTAATAGTGGTGTGTTGGACCATGCTGCCTCCAAGGCTGATCATAAATAATTTAAAAAAATTGTTATTAAATATAACGAGCTCTATTGTTTAGTATCTATAAATATGAACTGGTTTTTCTATTTTTATGTTAAAAATATCTTTAGATTAAAATGAATACTGTATATCCAACTCCATATGATCTGTAAATCTTAAAAAATAAAGGTTTTACCGAAGTAGATCTTTTATTTTTCAGTTCAGGTACTGATCAAAATATTTATTTATTTAAGGTATTAAACGTGCACTCTCAGAGCAGACTGATTGTCTCAGCACATGTTAGTTTCTATGAGCGAGAACAAAAGGGCCTACCAATTTTGCTGAGAAATGTATTTTCACATACCTTCCAGGGTTATTTTACATGCCACAATTGACACCGGAGAGCCGGTTCTACTTCTCCTCCGAAGGAAGTTGTGCCACGGTATTCTTATCGCTCAAGAAACATAGTACCCAGCTGGATTTGAACCCACGAACATCGGTTTATGAGACGAGCACTTTACCCTTAAGGTCCCCCACATACGGTCATGCCAGGAATGACGGTTCGTCAAGCCGGGAATGAAGCATCAGACGTGTTTGATATTTGCTGTCAAGCCTGGAATGATGACAAGGCAGGCAAGCCAAAACTGATCGTGTGTGAGTGACGTCAAGCCCGGAATGACTGACGCATGCGCAATGAACCTACCGAGACCACGCTTTTAGCATTCACCTCTTTGTTGTTGTGTGTGCTGAACGTTGCTATTCGTTTTATCATGACTTCCAATACAAAATCAAACACCACTGAATTCATAACGGACTTTATCAAGTTATACAAATCGTTTCCGGTTTTGTGTATAGGGATAAGTAAAGAGTATAGTTATAAGTTTGAAAAAGAAGAGGCTATCAGAAAATGGTTGATTTAGGGTAAACAGTACACGAGGGTTGACACGATTTTTTTTTAAATCACTGCAACGCTCCACTATGAACAAATTCTCGCGAGTACAAAATGTACAGTTCATGTAGTAGGGAATGACACTCCCAGCATGACCATGTGTGTGGATGGGGG
>CABFVX010000085.1:384427-410035 GCA_902151425.1 Timema shepardi | reverse complement strand
CCCCCCCCCCCCCCCCCCCCATTTCTCTGCCCAAAATAAGGACGTGGATCGGATTAGATACGTGCCTCAGTCACTTTAAAAAATAAAATCGGATAAGAGTGGGAACCTACCATTTGAATTCCTGTGGCCAATTTTTTTTTTAACTGATTCAAATTTATACCTTTTAGAGGTATATATGAAGAATTTATACTTTATATAATGTGTTCCAGGGTCGTTCGCGTGGGGATAAGTAACCATTTACAGGCATATTCAGTTTATCCGTTCGGGATTCCAAACCAGACCCTCTTCGTCAGTGGCAAGTGCTATCAAATATACCAAAAGACAAAGGAGGTTGATATTTTTACCTTATATATTAAATATATACATTATTTTTCATTTATAATAATTAAGTAGAGATGAAATGCTTAAATCCGCAACCTATGATATTCGATAGATTCGAGTTTCGTACAATAATTGATTTTTTTTACTATTACTAAGATCAAAATCAATCGAATTAAGGCAACAATTAAATTAACTAAGGCATTTTAAGTATAAATTATTTATGGATTTAATCATGAGAGTAGATTTATTTTCATTTTCAAGAGTAATAATATTCGCAAGTAAATCTGTTCTTAATTAAATTAAAGATGTGTCGAATTCATTATCTCTCGATTGCAAATCTTAAAATCTCTTTAAAATATTGATATCAAATTTTAATCTACTAATATTTTTAAAATATACTATTTTGGTTAAAGTTAAAATATTTTTTTATCTAAGAGAAGAGTGTTTTAAGTCTTGATGCCACTAACGAATGATATAATGCTTGTTATGTCTATTACGTCATATAAAAACAAAGGCAACACTTATTTTAATAAATAATTAAATAATTTGAATAATCCCTAATATACTAATCACCTATACACTTTAGAAGTAAACATCTGATGGATATTAAACCATGTAACATTTAATGGAACCTCTCAACGCAGTGGGTGGCAATTGAAACGTTACCTATTAAAGATATCGTCTGGCCTCATGGGAGGAACCTTTACCATGGGGTTGATATATTACTATTATTATAATTAATAATAATAATTAGCACCGCGTATTACTACCCGTTCGGTTTATACGCTTTAAGTACTAATTAATCTAACGGATTAGGAATTGGGAAAATTGTATTAGAGGAAGTGAACCCGCATTTGCGTGGAGGGAGAGTGGAAAACCATTTAGGAAAAACCACCCCCAGTTCACCCGACCGAGATTCGAACCTCGATCTCCCCGTCCTCAGCAGTCGAGCTCAACACATGTGCGTTAGCCAACTACGCCACTTAGGCGGGTATGGGGTTGATAAGAATAAGTAAATATAACTAACTTTGAACACCAGGTTTACTTTATCATGAAAATAACGTATCTATAATTATGTTTGATTCATTCAAATAAAATGACACATTATTATACAGTATTTAATACAGTAGAAACGCGATGTTATCAATAAGCGGTAGCTTTTGAGTTTGAAATTTGGACATTGACATACCGTGAAATCTTACCTACAGCGGGGTTGTAGGCGCATCAGAAGAGTACAGTAGCCCGATGGCTTCTTTGGTGCTGACTGACAGACCACAGCTGACTTCTGACAGTCAACATTTAGATATATACCTACATTTTGACGGTCAGAAGTGACAACTGCTAAACACATGTTTTTGCAGATCATATGGTTCGGCGTAGGGATACGTAATTTGGTCTGGTAACTTTTCAAAGCCGTCAGCTGACAGCTGTACTTTTACTTGATGACAGTCAAACAATAAAGCATCTAGAATCTTCCAATTTCATGATATTGCAAAATGTTTAGTCAGTTTTTGAAACGATATAAAAAAACGGGCTAGAAAAGTTAGCTGGGAGTGCCTTGTAGACACTTTACTAGGAAGAGGGGTTTAAAATTTATATCAAAAGCTAAGATTTTACGATGAGCTTTTAGAGACTTAATAAAAATAAATAAATGAACACCAAAGTTTGTTAAATCAGAGGAGAAGATTTTAACATAAAAGGACTCAAAGTTAAATATTTTTAAAATTGTCCACTAACTTGAAATATATTAAAGGTATTAACTTTTGATTTGGAATAATATTAGATGGGAAACTCTACATAATTATAACCACTGGTTGAAAACCCGTTAACGGAAGTTCATTCTCACATACTGCACACAGTATGTAAAGTCCCAAATGTACGGGGGGAAAAAAAATCCAAGGTTCGACTGTCTCATCACAGCTGTAAAATGCATTCTTAAATTAACACTTTTGATATATTATGTCCATGATGGCTATCACAGTCGGAGGTTGTCAAACAGAAATTATTTGGTAACAAAAGGTTAGCGGTTTAGTAAGCGTTAGGCCTAGACTGCAACAAAAACAAATAGAAAAACCATCTTTTTTTTATTTTATTTTAATTTTCTTTACACTTTGTCTAATCCTCTCCCATGTTAGTGAAACAGATGGGTAGAACAACTGCCCGGACGTGGAAGTCATTCTTCTTTGGTCGCGGGACAAGGGTGAGGTGGGGAAAAAAATTTAAATTAAACCAACATAGAAGATTGCTTGGTCCAAGAAATACAGTAAATAGGAGGGATAGACACACATTTATCTAGCAGACCATCTGAAGAGGAGTATAGTCGGATCCAAAATAGTTTGGACTCTACCTCATCTTACATCATAGTGGTCTTTTTTATAGAATTATATACACAAGAATATTAGTTTTAATTTTACGGTAATTATACAATAAAATTATATTAATTTTTACTGAAAAAAAAGGCGTTTGCATTTTATAAAAGATTATTTAGGCCTAAAATAGTATTAGATACACTGTATTCCCCAATATCAAGTTAGTTTGTAGGTCACATTATGACAATCTGTTAATTCATATTATTATTACTATAGGCACCGCGTCTTACTACCCGTTCGGGTTATACGCACTTACGCTAATGTGTAATGGTAGGGTGATTGGGAGATGAGATGGAGGACCTACAGTTTAACGTGGGATCCGAACCAGGGTGGAGACCTGGTACTCCCCCCATTCACAAGTTGTGATTAATACACGTATTGTCAGAGGTAAAGGAATGGTTTGGCAACCAGATAAAGCTGTGCCAGGACTGAGGATTGAACCCTGGACCCTCAACACAGGAGTCTGACACCTTACCCCTAGACCACCAGTTCACCATTTTAACTCATAAAATTAACAACGTTAAACACATCAACGGAAAATAACAATTCAATGTTTAGATTTACTCACTTCGGTTGCAGTACGGTCTAAGGCGCTACTTTTGCACATGATTAAACTGCTGAAGACGGGGAGATCGGGGTTCGATCATAGTCTTATATACTGAGGGTTGGTTCTTCCTACATGGTTTTACACTCTCCCTCCATGCAAATAAGTGTACACTTCCTTTAAATTCAACCTTTCTAATACCTAGCACATTACTGTGATTAGTACATAAACGTATAACCCAAACGGTTAGTAAGAAGTGATTTTAAAAACACATTAAGATAAGGCCCAAATTCTGACAGATCAACCATTCATCATTTTGTCTCGGTTTCATAGACGACTACACCTTAACTAAACTATTTTCCTAAAATAAAGTATTGTAATTCTACCATTAATTAATAATTTAGTGCATATTTGATCTCTTTTTTTTCTGCTCATCAACTGTGGATGTGTTAGACACTTTTTCTCGGTCAGTCAGTAGTGTGTCTTTATACTGAACTAAGGGACCTAGGATCGATTCCTGGAATGACCAAATAAAGGTTTCTTTGGTAAAATGTGGGTTTACCCTTTCATAGTGATGACTAAACGATTTGGGGGATGGATTTTGTGTCTGTTCTAGATTTAAGCCAGTTTTATAAGTCGTGTTCTGATAGTCAGTCGGCTTAGAAAGTGCAAGTTAAATACCTCAAATGAATTAAAACAAAAAAACCTCATGTGGTCGGTTGAAAATTCTTTGGTATAAGTGACAAGACATCTTGTGAATGTGAGGAATGCCAGGCCTCCACCGTGGTTCTGGATTCCACGTTAAACTGTAGGTCCTTCATTTCATCTCACAATCACCCTACCATTACACATTAGCGTTAAGTGCGTACAACCCGAATGAGTAGTAAGACGCGGTGCTAATAATAATAATAATAATAATAATAATAATTTGGTATAGGTGGAATTTACCAAACTGGAGCAAATCTGAACCAGATGGTATAGGATATTATTGAAGGGGTTGGACAGTTCATAGTTTATACGTGGAATCTTTACTCTGTGTGTGTGTGTGTGTGTATATATATATATATATATATATATATATATATATATATATAAGTTGAGACGAAGAATAGGGGACCATTTATGTCTACGTGAACACAGTTTTATATAACACCGATTTTATAGTGCCAATATGCAGTGTCGACACTAAGTGTATATCGATAAACAGTACTTCCAGGGTGGAGTGTTTTAAAATTTAAAACGAAAAAATTATATATTAAAATGCTCTTATGTTTAGAGTAAAGTTCCACCAATTTATTGAACCAATATCTCTTTTTAACTCTGTTTTATATAACCGTAATATTTTCTCACATATATTCTTTTTTTATCGCCGCGTCTTACTACTTATTCAGGCTATACGCTTATTATGATAACTGTTCTAATGGAGTAGAGATGAGGAAGGAAGCATTTTACATACATTTGAGTGAAAGGAGAGTGGACATTTTTTTAGAAAAAAAAAAACACCCTCAGTAGAACCGACTGAGATTCAAACCTCTATCTCCTCAACTTGAGCAGACCAGACTAATTATAGATTAACACTTAAGAACATTCAACTCCTGAAGTGGGTCTCATATGAATAAAGTATTGTAATCGTGAACGTTTTATGACTTGGTATTATGATTATTGATTAATCTTTAAATTGTATGTACTCCTGAATTGATAAAAGGGAGTCATACAATTTGGTTCGTTTGGCCTTGGAGCTACAGTAGCCTCATGGCTTCTTTGGTGCTGACTGACAGCTCACAGCTGACTTCTGACAGTCAACATTTTGGTATATATCTAAATTTTGACTGTCAGAAGTGACATCTGCTAAACACATGTTATTGCAGATCATATGATTCGGCGTAGGAATACATAATTTGGTCTGGTAACTTTTCAAAGCTGTCAGTCAGCACCAAAGAAGCCACGTGGCTACTGTACAGTAGCGTGGCGGCCTACTGAATAAAGAGTCAATTCCCAGCATGGCCGAAAAGCTATCATTGATGAAAATATGGGTTTACCCTTTCACATCGATAAATTAACGGCCGGGGACTGGATGTTGTGCCTGTCCTACACTCAAGTTAGATTATAAGGCATATTAAGCTTCTTCATGGCGAGCAAACTGGTAGTGGAAAATATATGGGCTTAGTAAAAAAAAACTAACCCAGGCCGGAAACTGTAATGGATGTAAAAAAATGATTAATATAAAATCCATTATTTTTTTAGAATATTTACTAAAGTATTTGGATACATTTCTTTAGAAATACGCAAAAAAAAAGTTTTCGATGATTACTCTTTCGTCTAGGTTACATCATAAATACAAAAAAAAAATTAATGCTACTGCTCTTCTGAAATAGATGATTGAAATGCAACCATGTATTATTTCAAGAAAGACGTATATACCAAATATTATATCAATATTTAAAGACTTGTTTTGTACATTCCAATTTTAATAAGAAGAACCTTATCTGACAGCTACAAAAGTAGCTATAATTACATTCATAATTAATTTATATTTATTATTATTTAGCACCGCGTCTTACTACCCGTTCGGGTTATACGCTTTAAGTACTAAGTACGCTAATGTATTAGGAATTAGGAAGGTTGAATTAGAGGAAGTGAACCGCATTTGCGTGGAGGTAGAGTGGAAAACCATTTAGGAAAGACCACCTCCAGTTCACCCGACCGAGATTCGAACCTCGATCTCCCCGTCCTCAGCAGTCGAGCTCAACACGACTAGCGCGTTAGCCAATTACGCCACCGAGGTGGGCAATTCACCTATAAGTGTATCTTAAGATATATAATGTCAAAACCTATTAAATGACACTAATAATATGGTAGAATAAAATCAATGTTGACTAAAAATAAAGTTTGTATTTTCCAGTAAATGTTTCTTCCAACCAAAATTCTACTATAGGTAAATTAATAAAGTTGAGGGATAAAATAAATTATATTTATTTGACACCAACATATTATACAACATTATTTGTAAATTAATCGCGGAGTGGTATTCATTTATCTTTTAACAAAACAGTAGTTCCAAGGTTCTTCTAAAAAAAACATATTACTTTCAGTAAAGACAAGATGTAAACGAACCTTTCATTTACAGAATAAGCCCATTCATCCAATGATTTTAGTGGGTGGTGGGACGGGATCTCTCCCCCCCNCCCCCCCCCATTCAAGTAAAAATAACCAAATCAACCTGCCCGTATAAATTACAGCCAAAACATTCCCGAAACGAAAAATGACGTCCCACAATAAGACTCGCTTAGAACGATGTTTTATTTTAATGTGTGCACATATATTTTCCTTCGTGTATGGTTTATCTTTTCACTTAGTTTGACTCGGTATCTTCATCTAAGTCAGGGGTATACCAGTAAAATTGGAAACGACCAAGCAAATAAGTCTGAAAAAGTTAGCTATCTTTCCTTTGTTTGTACAGTGATTCCGACGCTGGGATTGAATACATATGATTAACTAATCTCCCTGTAGATGACCTGGTGGTCTAGGAGTAAGGTGTCAGCCTTCATTTCTGGCGGTCGGGGTTCAATCTGCGGTCCCGGCACAGATCTGATTGCCAAACCCTTCCTTCACCTCTGACAAGATGTGTATTAATCACAACTTGTGAATGTGGGGAATGCCAGGCCTCCACCGTGGTTCGGATTCCACTTTAATCTGTAGGCCCTCCATTTAATCTCACAATCACCCTTCCATTACACACTAGCGTAAGTGCGTATAATCCGAACGGGTAGTAAGACGCGGTGCTAATAATAATAATAAACTAATCTCCCATATCTGGACTTATAATATCCGAAACCTAACATATAAAAAATGTCTAACTGCATTTTTGTTTATGTATTTTTCTAGGCATCTGAAATGCCCGATATAGGTCTTACGTCGATGCCACTTTTATTCGTTAATATATACAAATAAAAAAATAAAAAAGGAAAAAGAGTTTCAGACTTATTTAATAAGAAATGATAAATTTAGTTTGGTTGTATATTTAACTTTGTTATATTTATTTAAATACTGTGTAAGTATACATATAAATGTAGTTTGGTTGTATATTTGACGTTGTTATATTTATTTATATACTGTATGAACATACATAGACCAAATAAAACTTTTCTGTAAACATGTATTTAATGTAATTTAATTTTTACCATTAACTCTTCAGAAGAATATTAATTTCATACCCGAGAAAAGTTAATCCACCTTTATTTCATTTAAAATATGTTTTACTGTAGTAGAAGCTTGGTGGAAATAAACTTTAAGAAAATATATATATATATATATATATATTTGCAGTCAATATTGTATTTTACCATATGTATTAGTACGGACCGGATTTTGCTATTTATTGATCGTAATACATAAGAAATTGAGATAAATATCCACTTAATGTTGTTAAAAGTAAAATGTCTTAATTTTATAGTGCCTATAGTTGCCTATTATATTGGCTTCGTTCTATTTTATGAATTAAAACCTTAACACCCCTATTTTAGCATTAGTTTCCATTTTTCATAGGGTATGGATTTTCTGCTCAAAGAGTCCAGCAGTTTCAAATAGATAGTAGATTGGGGCATTCTCGTTTGGAGTAGGTTTGAAAATAGAATTGATAAAAATTTCTCTCAATAAGTCTAAATTAGGTGGAGGACAGACAATGAGAGCAGTTGCAGACAACTTGGGTGGAAACGGCAAATTTGAAATTTTGTTCCTTAACATCGTGTGAAGTAGAGCACAGCTTTACCAATTAAAAACAAACTAATATCTAAAAAATATAACCAATTTTACTACTGGAAATATATAAAAAATATCTAGTGATTGTGACCCGCTTCGGTGGTCGAATAGGCTAAGGCATCACTCTCGCAGTAGACTAGACTACCAATGAATGGGAGGATGAGGTTTGAATACCGATCCAGTGAACGTAAAGGTTTTATTACTAAATGGTTTTTCCCTCTTCCTCCATAAAAATGCAGATACATTTTGTTTAAATTCCAGCTTCCCAACTTCTAATGTATCAGCTTAATTTTTTTATCACCATGTCTTACCACTCTGTTCAGGTTGTACGCCTATGTATTGTTATTATTATTATTATTATTTTTATTATTATTAGCACCGCGTCTTACTACCCGTTCGGGTTGTACGCACTTACGCTAATGTGTAATGGTAGGGGGATTGTGAGATGANGGTTATACGCACTTACGCTAATGTGTAATGGTAGGGTGATTGTGAGATGAAATGGAGGACCTACAGTTTAACGTGGAATCCGAACCACGGTGGAGGCCTGGCATTCCCCACATTCACAAGATGTCTTGTCAGAGGTGAAGGAAGGGTTTGGTAGTCCGATATATCTGTGAGGGGTCCAAGGATTGAACCCCGGACCCAATCACAGAAGTCTGACACCTTACCCCTAGGCCGCCAGGTCACCACCTATGTACTAATTACACTAATGAGCTAGAGATTAGGAAGGCTTAATTTATAAGAAATGCACCCGAATTTGCGTGGAGATAGAGTGGAAAACCATATAGAAAACCACTCTCATTGCACCAAACTAGATTCGAACCCCTGTCTTCCCATCTTCGGCAGTCTAGTCCAACACGAAAGTAGCGCTTTAGACCAGGTGGCCACCAAATCGGGTATTAGTGTAATAGTACAAATGCATATAGCCTGTTCTAAAAGTGACACTCGATGTTAAAAAAACACCTCAATGTGAATTATTGACCGTTGGTAATAAAATAGCAGGTAGTAAAATAAATTTTTTACGATGCCTATTGCGTGCTATTTTTGTTTTCAAGGTGACTGGCCCTTTTAATTTGGCGTGGAAGTGCGAAAGCCATGAGAACAAACGGTTATTTTCAAGAATTGTTATTGATTTGCAATTTTCTTTTCGGAAACGGTTTTTTTCAAGAATAGAAGCATGTTGATTAAGTTATACTTTTTACATACACATATCCTCTGTAATTTTAACAGTGATAAAATATAGATAAAATTGACACCTTTCAGTAGAAAACTGCTGAGTTCATAACAAAAAATAAAAAAATGTAACAATTGATATATTATCTTAGAAGGGGTGTTGAAAATACTAACATATAAATTTCACTCATTCTCGAGAAAATTGATATTTCCAAACGTATGATTTTTCCGCAAAACCTTTCCGGAATCTAGCACCATCTACGGTTTCCATTATTCATCTGTTCTTGTTGGCGTGTAAGGATATTTTGGTTAGTGTCTAACCCACGCTACGCTTTTCACCCTCCCACCCACCATCCCACAAAATAGATTTTAGACTTGAATTTGACAAGGCCAAGGGCCGTAAGTGGCTATTTTGGTGCCTAAGCTCACATCTTTAGTGCCTATTTGCCTGCCTAATTTAAACACTTTTGATGCATAAGAATCCACTACCTAATAATTTATTAGTGTTATTTTATAGGTAATGACAATATGTTTCGAAAATAACAGCTACACATCACATCACATCCCATTACTTGATGTACCACAAATTTATTTGGCTCTAATAAAATTAAATTGTTTCAGAAAAGTTTTCGCATTTTATTGAGCAATAGAATGTTGAATGAAACATTTCATTAGCTCGCTCACGAAATCCTCAATAACCCCCCAAAAATTAACTTAAACCAAAAAAAATTAGGCCTGAGAACTAAGGCAACGTTTTACTAATATATTTGAATTTTATATCAATATAAAAACAACCAGTTCACTGTTTATTTGTACAAATTATGTTTTTAGAGACGTTACGTATCGGTTGCGGACGTGGTGTGAAGGGACAGCCATTTCGTGTTCGTAGAGGACAATCATCGTGAGTGTGCAAAAAAAGGGGTGTTCAGAACGAACAAAGAGACATTAAACCGTGGAGAGGGGTCAAGAGGGTGCCTGATTGTAAATAACAAGGTGTTCAGAGCAGTGAAGCTGAGCTACGGGTTGTTATTGACCTCCCTTCATTTGACCAGAGAAGATAGAAGGTGACACAGCGACTAATTTGATTGCTGGCGAAGTTAAAGTGGTTACGAATAAGAAGGGGAAACCTAGTATAATTGCCGACTGTTACCAGTATCGTCAACATAGGCCTAACACTGGATGTGTGTCAAGTAGAAGAAGGAGAAGTGGCGTGGATCAGTGAAAACTACTATTGATATAAGTAGTGATAAAATAATTATGTTGAAATCGGCACCACACACTTGTGTACCAGATGTGGCAGAGATTGAGGTTAAGAAGATACTGGAAAATTGTCGATATCGCGTGAAAGCTGAAGTGTTGGTTTTATGAATGAAATTTTCATAGATTAAATGAAGGATCTCTACACTGAGGACTACAACTTTGTTTCTACAATGCCAAAATACTACAACTTGGAAGGTAAACTGTGTTAACTACGGAGGACATCACTGGGAACTGAGCAGAATCCCACACGAAGTGAGGAAATTCACTTTCAAGAAGAAATACTGGCACTACCAGACACTTCAAGCTACTTGAAATATGATCAAACAGTGAGTTAGAAGAGACTGCTCATTTTTGCAGGCGAAGAAGCAATAAATCTTCTAGAAGAGGGGAACACCCTTTGCTTTGACGGGAAATTTAGCAGCTTTTCACAACAATTTTAACAGCTTTACACCTGGTGGTCTAGGGGTAAGGTGTCAGACTTCTATGCTGGCGGCTGGGGTTCAATCCTCGGTCCCGGCAAAGATTTATCTGATTACCAAACCCTTCCTTCACCTCTGACAAGACATCTTGTGAATGTGGGGAATGCCAGGTCTCCACCGTGGTTCGGATTCCACGTTAAACTGTAGGTCCTCCATTCAATCTCACTATCACCCTACCATTACACATTAGCGTAAGTGCGTATAACCCGAATGGGTAGTAAGACGCGGTGCTAATAATAATAATAATAATAATAACAGCTTTACACCTTTCATATTGATCTCCGCAGCACATCAGAATAAACTAGGGTGCTTCCCGTAATATATGCATTTCTTCCGGATAAGGAAAGGAGCACTAACATCAAAACCATTAGATCAGTCATAAACTTATCCGCAGTGGAATACAGAATTGATTAAGATGGACTTTGTGATCCCACCTGTGCAATCTGTGAATGAGGAGCTACCAAACGTTCAAATATCTGGCTGTAAATTTCATTTTAGTCAGTGTTTATGTCAAAAATATTCAAGCGTATGGATTTACATCGAACTTCAAAAGCAATTAATCTGTTCGCAAAACTCTTAAGATGTGTGCAACACTCTCTCTGACACCTCAAGACTGCATTTATGAAGGATGGATGATTATCGGGGTCGATGCTCCTCAAAACGACAGAATAACAACGTTTTGGACTATTTCACTTATCAGTGGCTCTAGGGTCACAGTAACCCTATCAAAACATGGAACTTCATAGGTCTGAGACATCGAACGAACAATGCCATGGAAGGATGGAACCACAAGCTCAACTCACGTATGGGGAAGAAACAGACTGATATTATAAATCTCGTGCAGACACTGAAAGAAGACGCCTATGAAGCTGCTTTCCAAAAACGGCAATTTGAAAGTGGTGAGCTAGGCTGAAAGAGAAGAAAAACAGAAACTAAAAGAGACCAGAAGATTGGAAATATTTTGAAAACTTTCATAAACGGCAAGGACTTGAAGAAATGTCTCCAAGCACTAAGCTGAACCACAAAATTTAACTGTGTTGCCAAAAACATATGGAAATGGAAAACCAAAATATAAAAATACAAATAGCATACCGTTCTGGATTAACTTTTAACACATCTGGGCTGTAACATAAAAAAAGCAATAAATGAAAAATAAACAGAACCAAGGCAAAAATAAAATGTTTTGCATGAACTTTCATTCAAAAATGCCTAGTTATGCGTTAAGCCATTCAATTGACAGCACAAAAATAAAGCACATGCTATTTGATCCCATATAACCATCCCATGATATAAAAGACATACATAGTTGATTATAGCTTTCGCCACCTCTCCCCCACCTAACCACAAATGCTGTCCGCTACCAACACGCCAACACCTGACCACTCTCGTCCGCTGTGACCACCAGTTATTTATTGTGTCTGTTACAACCTCAGTCCGCTACCAACATGTAACCGTCAGCGTAAAATTTTTAGAACAAAGTAAACTCAAACGCCTTTAATTTCTACGAAGATAGTACAGTTTTATTTATAATACTAGCGGAATCCTTGCTCTTCACACGGGATATTGTGTTATTTATTTTTGGATGAAAATGAGGAATTTTTGTTTGAAGTTTAATGGCATGGTGCTTAGCGTTACCCGGGAAACATTGCAAGGAGGTGACCATGTATCGCTTATAATGGGGAGTTTTATTTTTGGCAGGCCCCCTTGCCTTCTGCCTGGGGCGTTATCAGCTGAGCACGGCTAACCAGGTCTCCCCCTCCCACCACTCCCAACCATCCCACAACGCCCCGGGCCGGGCCTTCTCACTCACACAAACACTGCAAACACCACACAATTCAGGAAAATATAAACTACTGAATTCGACCATCTCTTGGAGTTGCATATTAAAACGTAACTATATATTTTAATTAATTGTCTGTGTTCGTTTTTTTCCCACCCCTTGGAAGCATCTACAGGGTTGAAAAATAACTGCTGCGAACGCATTATTAGAACAAGCTTATAGGATTATTACCCACTAAACGCTTAAAAAGAGTTTATAAAGCATTAATATTGTTTAGGATAGCTACCCCAACATCACCTTCTTAATCACAAAACATCGGAATGAAACATTACTTGTCCTAATTAGCTTATAAGGAACACCTTTGCCAAATTTCAGCCCTCTAGCTTCGTGGGAAATGAAAGAGTCAGTGAGTGAGTCAGTGAGTGAGTCAGTGAGTGAGTCAGTGAGTGCTTTAACTTATTTATATATATCCACCCACTTGGTTAAAATAACTAATTTTTTGCTATAAAACCTCTTAAGATAAAATTCTTAACTAGGGATTATTCCAACCTGCCTTAACGAATACGTTCTCAACCCATATATTATACCAGCATACGACTTACAAGCTAACGTAATCTAGAACAGTACGTCTAACACTACACATCGTGATACTGTCCTGGACTAGTTTTAAGCCTGTCTATGACATATCTATCCCATTACCACCCAACCTTACAAAACAAAACCTTCAATATGTAGATGTTTGAAAGATTAGGTTTTGTTGGTTGGGCTAGCGTTTTATAAAAGTAGTTCTACATTTAAATAATCATCAACAAAAGTTCATAAATATTACTTTTAGTCAAACGCCAAAAAACACTTTCTATCACTTGATATGAATACAAACCATCCAGATTAACCTTAAAATTTGGTGAGCGTATGTATTTCCTGTATTTTATATCTGGATTTAAATTCTAAGTAGCCTGCTTTGGGATCCACATGGTCTAAGGCGTCATTCTCAAAATAAACTGGATTGCCAATGACAGGAGGATCGTGGTTTGAATCCCGTTCGGATTGTCCTGAGATTTATTTATTCTAAATGGTGTTTTTACTCTCCATCCACACACATGCATGTACAATCCCTCTAAAATTCAAATTTATCATCTCTAATACATTAACGTGGTTAGTATAATATAGACGTATAACCAAAACGGGTAGTAAAAGGTAGGTTAACTCGTCATACACACACAGACACACACACACACACACTCAAACAAACAATCAAACAGATTTATCTATAAGGTAGTGTCATTTGTTACTCAGCTGTATTCTATTAGAGTAGTAATCGGTTTATACGAATACATTTCTAGGTTATGTAAGTGTAAGCTCGAATTAAATAAATAAGTNGAAAATGAATAAGCCCATTATCAGTTTTCTGCTAGCTCTTAATGAAAATCAAATTTTAGGAATATATATTTATATATATATATATATTCCGCCATTTTTCTTTGGATTTGAGATTGGAATATATATTTTAGGATCTCTTTGTTTTTGACTTTCATTTATTCATACGTCAGGTCATAGTATCTGAATCTGTCACTCTTTACTTTCTCTTGGCATCTCAGAGAGAAAGTATTATGATCGTAAAAAAAAAATCGAGCTCAAGATTTTGATAAAAGTTGACGTTTCATGACCCCCTGAAACAAAAAAAAAAAGTTTTCACGATGTCGTATGTCCGTCTATCTGTCTGTCTGTACCTCGGGCTTATGCCAAAATTATTTTACCGATTGGGCTAAGACTTGGTACCTGGGGTTTTCATATATTCCCACTGAAAGGTTTTTGGAATTAAATATCTAACCTTAAATTAAGGGTTGTTTACTGGTGGATAAAAAGAGAAAAAATCGATTTCCTCGAAATTTACTTAACTATTTTTATTATATTTTATATCTAGACACTGTTTATGATCATAAACAAGATGAAATCTTTCATGTTCTTATGAAAATGACTGAGGAGACTTTAAACATGAAATATTTTACCATTTTTATCATTTCTCCACAACTATTTGAGATCTCTAATATCTCAGCATTGTAAAGTTACATTCTTATAAAGAAAAACAAAAATTAAATATATATTTTTTAGAAAATCAATAATTTCTTAGATGTAAGCAAATATGTATACTCTTTAATTTAGGGTCTTATAAAACTAATTTTAGCATGATCTTTGGTGTGGGCTTTCTTTAAAAATGAATAGACCTATTATTTCGTTTCATAAATCTTACGAGTTTTGAATTAATAATGTATCTTTTAAGATAAAAGGGGAAGAAAGTCTGTGCGGTAACCCGTACCATTTATTGATAGGCATACATTTATTATTATTATTATTAACATAACATCTATATAGTAAAATGTTAACGATATTGACCACATACAAAAATATGTCTATATTCTCAAAGTTATTTCCTTTGAAAATTAGAATGTTATTAAGATAACATAAATTCTAAAATAATTAAAGAGTACTTGTTTAAAAACAAAAATTTGGTGGAAATTAAATTTATTTGGAGAAAAAAAAAGTGTGACAAAACTAAATTATTTTCCCGTACGCTCAGTGGTATGTATGCATGCTATTGTTTGAAAATACTTCTCTGCGTTTGTAGACAATCAACTAAGTTTTTGAGGCACTGGTAGGTAGAAATCTGTCCGTTTCGTCACCCCTGCAGAAAGCGATTACATCAATCAGCCACAACCCCCCTCCCATTCCCCCCACAACGCAACGCAAACCACCATCCGTGCCATTCATTTGTTGTGATGTGGACAATAGTTCCCTCTCTCTCTAGACCAGCCGGGGAGGTGTGATGTTTCTTATTAATGGGCCGTGTCTTGTGGGGTGTATTTGGAAGGTTGGCGTGGGGAGAGGTGGGAGGGGAAGTGGGGTGCGTGGGTGTGGTTGCGCGTAAGGATATCAAACGGGGCCCCCTTGACAAACGGCTACACACTTAACACAACAGGCTACCGGGCTGTCGCGCGACGGGATATGATTCTACTGATTCTATCTTGCGGGTATGAATCGAGGGGGTTTGTTGCTATCATCATCATCACCACCATAAGGATAATCACAACCATGGTCAGGGCCCTGGGTTCGACTCTCATGTCTAAAATGCCATTTTTCACCAAATTGAAATTTAACGCACAGTGATTTCACATATCAAAAGCTACCCTCTAAAAGATAACCAAAACAGATTGAAAGTTACAGGCAATATGAATTCTAATAATTTTTTTTTTAATAATAAAAAAATTCAGTGTGCATCCGTGCTAGAGAAAGAGAGATCCGTTCTGCAAGTCTGCCTCAGTCAGAAGTCCTAATCGCTCTTCTAAGCCTACCACTTGTATGATTCAATAGAGTCAATAAGAAGATCTTCAATCTTTAAAAACCCGCCTCGGTGGCGTAGTTGGCTAACGCGCTAGTCGTGTTGTTGAGGACGGGGAGATCGAGGTTCGAATCTCGGTCGGGTGAACTGAGGGCGGTTTTCCCTAAATGGTTTTCCATTATCCCTCCTCGCAAATGCGGGTTCACTTACTCTAATTCAACCTTCCCAATTCCTAATCCATCAGAGTAATTAGTACTTAAAGCGTATAACCCGAACGGGTAGTAAGACGCGGTGCTAAATTTTATTATTATTATTATTATTAAATCTAAAATATATTTCTACAAAATGTATTCCATTCAAACTAATGGTAATGCCACATTTCTTAGCTTCTTAGCGGTCGCTATTTATCGATGAGTTTTTTAAATTTATCTTTGTGTGTAACAAAAGAAGTAGCCAGATGAGCTCGCTTATATTACACACATGCTTAATATATAGGTAACATACACATAATATGTCACTTTTATTTAAGACACATTATTAAAGACTCTTCTCATTAATAAGAACTCCGTTCATAAAATTTCCTCATCACTAATTACTATTTATTACCCTATCAAATGTTGTGATCAACCGTTGAATCCAGTAGCTTTAGTAAAACATTATTTTAGTGATAATTGACTATTAATGACGGTGTAATGACTGGTGAAGGGGTACAATTGGATCATACACTCATGTCCAAATGTGATCAAAGATAAATTAAAAAGAATCCAGAAGTAACTGCATTGTCTATTTTATTCAGAATAAGCATGCAAAGACGGCTTTGTTAAAAATAAAAATACTTTCATTACTGTTTCCAGCCAATGGTTTGGGTAATTTTTTTTTATTCAAGTCAGATTTTTTCCACTACCAGTTTGCTAGGCCTGTCATAGCTTCATATGCCTTATAAACCAACCTATAAATTAGGACACCCACAACATCCAGTTCCCACCCCCGTACATTCATCATTATGAAATTATAAACATATATTTGATCAATGATAAATTTTCAGCTATGCCAGGAATTGAACCCGTGACCCTAAGCTCAGTAGACAAATATACTACTAACCGAGCTAAGGTGTTGGATATTGATACAACTAGATATCAATATTGGTGATACATTTACTCAAATATAATTCGTTAAATATCATTGGATTTTGTTACCTCTCTGATTGAATATTAAATTTAACTGACCGACATTAGTAAAGTCCTGTTTTTTACTTTATCAATTAGTATTTCATCCATCTGTCCAGATGTTTGTTCGATGATAAATGTCAAATGTGAGAACCAATTTTGACAAATAATTTGATCTGAAAATTCTTTTAACCCCGGATGGACTTTGTATAGGCATAGTTCTTAGATCTGGTTATCTATCTCACTTTAGCAGCCTCTCGACAAGATTTTGGTTTAATTTATCTTCTCAAGTGGTGTGAATTAAAAATTATAAGTAATGTTTTAAATTTTACCATACATTGCGAATGAACAACGGTGATCTTCTATGAATATAATATACTACAGAATTTAGTAATAATTTATTTTCCTTCTAACTTGACACCAAGCGAAAGTATTTACTTCAAATTTATTTTTTATTTAGAACCACGTCTTACTTTCCGTTCGGGCTATACGCTTATGTAATAATTACGCTAATGGATTAGGAATTGGGAGGATTAAATTTATAGGAAGTGAGCTTGCATTTGCGTAGAGGTAGAGTGGAAAACCATTTAGGAAAAAACACCCCTAGTTCACCTGAGTAAGATTTGAACCTCGATCTCCCCGTCCTCAGCAGGCTAACTCAACATGAAACGAGTGCGCTAGCTAACTACGCCACCGAGGCGGGTATATATACTTCAAATACAAGGAGAAATTAAAGGAGATATTTCAAATGGAAATCCAAGGATAAAGTTATCCAAAGAGAGATTTTAAGACTGTTGTAACGATTCGAACATGCCATAATTTTTTATCTTTAAAACATGGAGGGAGCAAGATATATATAGAGGATAGGATGACGCAATCACACAAACTTTCATATATTGTGTACTAGAGACTCGAATATAATGTTAAAAATCAGGTTTTAGGTAACTACCCTTAATTGTGTTTTCTTCATAAAAACAAATGCAGCATCCTGTTTATCACAATAAAAACACCTTATATATAAATTTTAAACCAAATTGTTCAAATTTATCTAAGAAAATTATTTGTTAACTATCCTAAAATTAATTGTTTATTGAAAATATAGCAATGTATTCTTATTTACCATGAAAAATAATTAAATTTGAATTCAATCTTCAAGATCAAATTCAAAAAATTTAACAACTAAAATTCAAAACAAATACCCTTGAATTAATTTATTTTAGATATATAAAGACAAATTATTTTTAATTATGTAGAATTGTCCCCAGATACCAATTTTGAACCAAATAATTATAGCTGTTTTCAATAAATTCAAATTTAAAAAAAATGGCTCAATACTGATATATATTTTTTTAGAAAAAACAAATCTATACAGCTATATTTAATGCAAACACCCTAACATATACCCATTCTGAACCAAATTGCTAAAGCTATTTTTTTAAATATTTAAATTTAAAAAAATTTAATCGGTAAACTAACCATGACAGTATATGAAAAATCACTCATCAGTAAACTTGCCATACATGATTTCTTACCTTATTAACAAATTAATATAGTTTTTTTTATACCACACAATCCTCCGATAAACATTTTAAACAAAATATTTAGAAACATTTTCTAAATATTTATAATATTCAAAAAATTTCTATTAGTTTACTGCCCTTAAAAGAATTTTTTCCCAAAAACTAATGATACAGTCCTATTGGTCATTGCAAACAAATCATAGATCTTTATTTTGATCAAAATCGTTAAAGCCATTTTCGAAATATATGAAACTCAAAACAAAATCACTTATCAGTAAACTAGCCTTAAGTTGAATGTTTAACGTAACAGTTTATGATGATGATGATGACGTACCGTGCATGCCCCACTGTTGGGCAGCAATTGAGACGTTACGGTTTACGATATAGCCCTTCGGTTGGTGATAGCTATGATGATTTTAATATTCTACGAAGTGCGGTCAGTACCCTTATTCATGCCCCTCCCCCGCTAATCCATACGTGTTTGTTTACACGTATAGTTCTGTACTCCGTTAATCAAGGTCAAACCTCTCGAGCAGTTACGTGCCCTGTTCTTAGTTATTCTGTCGTAGTGATATTCTTGTGACGTGTGAGTTTAATTGGTTTTGTCGTTTAGTTTTTGTTTAGTACATACCGTACAGTAGCTTTGTGTTGTGTGTGTGTGTCATGACGTCACTGTCCAAGCCACAGTCATCAATCATTAACTTTGGCTAAAAAGTAGCAGTGATAAAGAAAGTGGAAAAGGAAATTCATTTAAAGAAACTTATTTAAATTGAATTTTTCCCTGGCCCCTTCAAGTTCGAATTATTCAGGTTCCCCTGTAACTGGAAAATATTAACTTATTGAGGGTTTGACTTAATATATAAATAAAAAAAATTGATTTTAGTACTTTTATACTATTTACTAAACTGATTACGTACTCTTAAGATTGTAACTTTAACGTTAGAACGACATAGATCTTGTTTTTGTGACTAAAGGATGCGGATTTGTCTTCTGCAGTTTCCTTTCCAGCCCTTATATAAGACTGCCCTCTCCCTCTGCTGTTGGACGTAAGACCTGGCCTCATCATTAGTTTTGTTTTTAGTTATAGGACACTGAAAATTTTTCTACGTGTATTGTAATTGTCGTAACTTTTAATTTTACTTTTTGAAAACAGTTTACATGTTTAAAGGTGACCTGGCGGTCTAGGGGTAAGGTGTCTGACTTCTGTGCTGGCGGCCGGGGTTCAATCCGCGGTCCCGGCAAAGATTTATATGATTACCAAACCCCTCCTTCACCTCTAATAAGACATCTTGTGAATGTGGGGAATGCCAGGCCTCCACCGTGGTTCGGATTCCACGTTAAACTGTAGGTCCTTCATTTCATCTCGCAATCACCCTACCATTACACATTAGCGTAAGTGCGTATAACCCGAGCGGGTAGTAAGACGCGGTGCTAATAATAATAATAATTTATATATTTAAAACACGTTAAAATAAATAATACGAATTGATCAAAATGATAATAGGTCAAATATTAGTTGAATTAAAAATTTAATATTAATAATGTTATCTTTAAAAGTTTGGATGAAGCATAAAATGAGGTTTTATTTATTGTTCTTTAGTCTAAAAGATAAAAATTCTACTTTATCGTTGATTTTCAGATAAATAAGAGGGGCTCAAACTAGTATCATTACAAAGGCTAGGGTTAAAATTTTTAAAAATTACCTGAGTTAAAGCTCAATGAAATCTAAATATCAAGTTTGAGCCAAACCCATAGACCATTTTGGATCCATGGCCAGGGACAGACAAACAGAAATAGAGAATTTTAAAATCACCATTTTTGGGGTTCACGTTCACATAAAACGTGAAGAATCATCATAATCCAAAGATTGACTTTTTTCATTATTATAATACTTTCTCCTGATTTGAGAGAGTAAAATTACGCTAATAAATATTGTATGTCATAAACAGTTCAATAAATTTGAAACTTCGAATTTGTTTTCAGTTTATTTCATATAAAATGTGATTCAATCATTTTTAAGGGGCATAGCTTCAATCCGAGGTGTTTCTTAAAATATTAGTTTAGCAAAAGATGAATATACCAAATAGCTGTACAAGTAACTAAAGTTGGACGTTTAGTATTTGATAATGTTTAAATTTGTAAAACATTATTCGTGATTTTTTCTTTCACCTTTGGATAAAAGTAGATTTCTTTCATAAAATAACAGCCTAATTCACCAGAAATACCCTAGAATATTATTTTTTAAAAGTGAACATTTTTTATTTAATTATTAGGTTTCTAATAAACGGTTTAACTTGGTATATTGTTCTTTGAGATTTGTATTCAGCCTTCCGTATTTTAGACGGATTAATTAAAATATTAAAAGAAAATTATATATATGTAGAATCTAACAATTTCAATAACACACATTTTTGTAAAATCAATTGTATTTTAATACGGATAAATAAAACACATTTAACAAACAACAAAACTTAACAAAAGGATTATATTATCAATATTAATAAATTTTGACAATTAAAAGAACATATTTCAAGTTTGTTATTGGGGTCATCCATTTTTACTGTTCAGAACTTCAAAACGTTGCTTACTAAGAGCTCTGAAATCATAGATGATAGCTCTTATATTCATGAGAGCCCCAATGTTTACGATGAACCAAGCTCTAGTATTCACGATGACTCTTGTATTCATGATCAGAATCATGATGACCCTCAACCGGCACGTGAACTGGCACCTTAACCAGGTATGGCACCGGTTTCTCCACAGGGTATGGAACCGGTTTCTCAACAGTCACCTTCACTGGATAAGGCACCGGTTTCTCCACTGGGTACGGAACCCTTTTCTCGACCTCGACAGCGTACGGTTTTGGCACTGGAACGGGTACAGGCCTGTCCACCGGCACCTTCACAGGGTACGGCACCTTCTTTTCTACTGGGTACGGCACGTGCTTCTCTACAGGGTAGGCCACATGCTTCTCTACAGTCACCGGGTACGGTTTATCCACGGGTACAGGGTAAGGACGGTCAACGGGTACCTTGACCGGGTATGGTACCCGTTTCTCCACGGGGTAAGGTACATGTTTCTCGACTGTCACCGGGTACGGCTTCGGGACCGGAACTGGATAGGGCCGGTCGACGGGAACCTTGACGTGTACGGGATACGGCCTGTCCACCTCTACGGTGTAGGGCACCTTCACGTGCACGGGGTACGGTTTGGGTACGGGCACCTTGACGTGGACGGGGTACGGAGACGGGATAGCCACCTCTTTCTCGAAGTAGACTGGGTACGGCTTATCCACGTGAACAGGGTACGGTTGAGGTACGTGAACCTTAACTTCCACCGGGTATGGGACCTCCTTCTCGACTGGGACATGTACCGGGAAGGGACGATCCACGTGGACCTTCACCGGGTACGGGACATGCTTTTCTACTGGGTACGGCACGTGTTTCTCGACCGTAACAGGGACAGGACGGTCAACGGGTACCTTCACAGGATAGGGTACGGGTTTTTCGACTGGTACTGGGACTGGCTTCTCGATGGGAACCTTGACGGGATAAGGATGAGGTACAGGGTAAGGGACCTTCACCTCCTCGTGGATCGTGATGGTCTTGCTGGGCAGCTTATAACCGTGGCCGCTGTAGCTATGGTGGACACCGAAACCCCCGTGGCGTAGGTTGTGTCCGAACCTGTGACCGCTGAAGCTGTGGCCGAAACCACCACTGCCGTGCCCGAAACTACCACCACCTAGTTTGTAGTTCCCTAACCCTTTTCCAAAACTGCTCCCACCATGTTTGAGACTACCTCCGCTATTACCTAAACTTCCGGCGGTGTATCTGAAACTGCTTCCGCTGTGTCCAAAATTACCTCCGCTATTACCTAAACTTCCAGCACCATGTCCAAACTTGATTCCACCGTGCCCGAAAATTCCTCCACCATCACCGAAGCTTCCGGTGCTGTGTCCAAAACTGCTTCCGCTGTGTCCGGAACTACCTTCGCTGCCACTGAAGCTTCCAATATTGTGTCCAAAACTGCTTCCACTGTGTCCGGAACTACCTTCGTTGCCTCCGAAGCTTCCAATACTGTGTCCAAAACTGCTTCCACTGTGCCCGGAACTACCTTCGTTGCCACCGAAGCTTCCAATAATGTGTCCAAAACTGCTTCCACTGTGCCCGGAACTACCTTCGTTGCCACCGAAGCTTCCAATACTGTGTCCAAAACTGCTTCCACTGTGCCCGGAACTACCTTCGCTGCCACCGAAGCTTCCAATACTGTGTCCAAAACTGCTTCCGCTGTGCCCGGAACTACCTCCACTGTCACCGGAGCTCCCGGTGATGTGTCCAAAACTGCTTCCGCTGTCACCAAAGCTTCCACTATTGTGTCCCAAACCGCTTCCGCTGCCGGCGAAGCTGCCACCCTGGGAGAATACTTCTGATCCGTAACCATCCCCTCCCAAGTCTCCTCCAGGACTCAAACCGTAGACCCCTCGCTTGTCATGCTTCCTCAGGGTGTCCTTCCTCAGTTCTTCTGCCAGGACGGAAAGCACCATAGTGGAGAAGATCACCTTCAACGAACAACCACAAGAATGTTTTTTTTAGCACCACGTTTTAACACCTACACACTAGGTTATACACATATGTACCAATTACGCTAGTTAGTTAGGGATGAGGGAGATTAAATTCAGAAGAATTGCATCAGCATTGGCCTGGAAGGATAGGGAAAAACCATTTTGAAAAAAAATCACCCTCAGTACGCCCGTCCATGATTCGAACCCCAATCTCCCTGTCATTGGCAGATCATTCTATTGCGAGAAAGACATCTTAGACCGTGCGGCCACCGAAGCATGTCACAATATATTAATAGCGCTCGGTTTCAAACGTGATCATCGGGAGAGAGATTTTTTTTAAAGTAGTATAAATATATTTAAGCTAATACAGGCTCTGGTGGTCGAATAGTCCTAAGCCATTTTGGTCCAACTGGTTATCCGCGCTCACTCAAAATGTGGTCCTTAAATTATCCTGGAGTAAGGTTGTGGGGGAAACACTTCGTGGAATATGTGAAATAGCTAATGATTAAAATATAGATATTTAATTTAAAAGGTCATAATTGCATTTTACCGTGCATTTATTTGATTACTAAAAATATGTCTAGCTATATATTTGTAGCGCTAAGTTGTCTTGGGAATGTGTGCGTGCGTATTTCCTAATATATTTTTGGGAAATAAATAAACTTTTTGGTTACTAAAATTTGAAAGAATTGAATTTATATTTAGTATTAAAAGTAATTGTTTATTAAGTGTTGTTTTTATGCCTGAATTTAGTTGACTGGACTAATGAATACCATCATCAGCCCAGGGTGCAAACTGATGATCAGATTTAGCCCTCGGGATTACATGTGTTTGACCACCCTGATCTAAAACGATACTCTCGTAATTGATTGGACAGCCGATAGTGAAAATATCAGGCTTAAAATTACAGTCGGTTATCGAGTGGTTTTTCTTAATTAGTTTTCTAGTCTATCTCCACACAAATTTGGGCACAGTTCTTCTAAGATAAACCTTCCCCATCTCTAAGACACCAGGGTAATTATTAAATAATTGTAAAATAATTGTAAAATAAAATAATTAAAAAATATATTCACAATTATGGCCAAACTATCGAATAACAAGAATTTATTTATTAATGACCTGTCTCGGTGGCGTAGTTAACTAACGCGTTAGTTGTGTCGAGCTCGACTGCTGAGAACGGGGAGATAGAGGTTCAAATCTCAGTCGGGTGAACTGGGGGTGGTTTTTCCTAAAATGGTTTTCCACTCTCCCTCCACGCAAATGCGGATTCACTTCCTATAATTCAACCTTACCTATTCCAAATCCATTAGCGTAATTAGTACTTAAGGCGTATAACCCGAACGGGTAGTAAGACGCTGTGCTAAATAATAATAAGAAAGAAAAATTCTTAATGGTAAACAGAGGTATATATATTTTTGATTAACCAAAGCGGATATTGTACACTTTTAAACTATGATTAACAGTCAATATAAGTTTTATAAATATTTAACTTGAGTAAAACATCATATTGCCAGTATCTCAGCCACCTAGGGACCCTCTTAATGTGGGAGAGTAGGAAGTACGAGTTAAGAGCAGTGTTTTTGCCGTTTTTGTATAAAAAATATTATTGGTCAACATAATTAAAATAATTCTCTATTAGAAACATTGAGTTTAATTTTATGCACATGGTGATGTTTACAGTTGGTATATACCTTTCATCAGAATAGAGGCATTAGAAGATTAACTTTTTAAAATGATGAATATAGTTCTCACCAAATTCCAGAACATCCTTGACAGATATTCAACAACTGTTGATATCATTATGAAAAGAAAATTAATCTGTGTTTCTACTGGAACAATATTTGATTTAATTTTACCCCCCCCCCCCAAATTTTTTTGATATAAATCTGCAAAATAGTATCCTTCGCTAGGAATCAAACTGAATTATTCAAAACTTGCCGGGCCACTTAAGCAAAGAAAATAATAATAAAAAAAATATCAGCTGGGATTCAAACTGGGTGTTCTCGCAGGAGAAAGAAGCTTGCTTTCAAAAGACAAGCAAGCACGCGCTCATTACAAATCCAACGAATGCGGGCATCAAGTTTCACTCTCAGACTGCATCACGCAAACTTTTATCACACAATTAGTGAGAAAGGAAAAGGGAGATGAAATAAAAAAAAAGGAAAATGAAGACAGGAAAAAATGAAGGCGATATGAAATAAGGTTATAGTTTTAGGAGAGAGGAAAAAAAAACAATGGAATAAAAAAAAAAATTATAACCGTTGAAAAAATATATCATGACCGAAAAAAAAAAAAATGTCCATTTCTTTTTGTTACTTTTTCTCTTCTTTCTTTCCC
>CABFVX010000085.1:370605-384356 GCA_902151425.1 Timema shepardi | reverse complement strand
AAAAAAAAAAGAGCCCAGTCGCGTGTGTTAGTTTTTGCTTTCGTTCTTTCCCTATTAACTTTACTGCACGATAATCATCTATGGTCTTATCTGATCTCAACTCCAGTCTACTGTGTGACCCAGAAATCCACTTTCTAAAATAAAATAAATAAATTAAAACTCAAACATAAATTGAGATAGCGTAACGCGTTTTGATTCAAGTAGCTGATTAACTCTTCAGAATAATGGGCTTTCAGACAGTATTATTTAATTAATTTGGTACGGGTTAACCATTTTAGAGGACGTAGCCTTAGATGCAAGTCTACTTTATTATACTATAGTGAGATGCAGCTCCGTGAAATAGCGCATATATACCGTTTTATTATGAAGGGGAAGAATGACCTACCAATATTCGAACCCCGATCTGACCATCTTCGGCGATCCAGTCTATTGTTAGATTGACTTTTTAAACCAAGTGTTGGCTTCAATTTTGACATTACTGTTCGAACAAAACGGTTTAATTTTATATTTTTCATATTGCAATTATATTTTTAAATCTATTTTTATTAACACAATTGATTTTTTTCTAAATCTTTGAAAAATCTTTAGTTCTTGAACTTAGGAATGTATATTATAAAATTAGAAATAATAGGCTACAGTTAAACCCCAGTAGACCGAAAACATAGTCCGGAGTTCTAGATAATCCAAACACACCTATCGGTAAACGGTAAAATATTTAAGTCAAATGGAATATATATATTGTTTAAACAAGCTCAAAGTAAAGAGAGAATTGTAAAAAAAAACCAGTGATATCTGATAATAAATTATTAGTATTTACATTTTATAGTCTTCACAATGTGTTTTACTGTAACAAAAAATAATAACAGAACATTTACCTTGTTATACATAAGTTAAATAAATGAAAATTTGATTAAATTAATTCAACTGTAATTTAAAATCCGTGAAAATACTGTATCACTGTATTCTCTCATTTGGTCCGAATTTTCGTTATTTCAAAAAAGCTTCAGTCTCACTTAGTTCGGATTAATAAGGTTCTAGTTTATGGTATTCTATAAAAGGCAGCCACCATGGAAACTAAGCTCTAATCCCTTAAATATTGAGAATAAATTTAAGCCCCTTAAATTGTCTCACTAATTATCAATCCTCCGCCTCAAAATAACATTTCACACCAATGTAGAATATTATTTAAATGCACACGAAGTAAACGGTAAACAAAACTTCAACAATTATTTGGTTAGTTTTAACAATTCAGCACTGCATCTGTTCAACAAGTAGCTTAAGCTTCGTTATGCGGATGTACACCATAAGATGGCTCAAGATGGAATATAGAAAAATTTCCCGGCTAGCAATCGGAATTAAAACTTAAGAGAACCGTAGCAAGGCAAGGCATGGCTTAGCTTTCAGTATGAATTCCTGTATGAGTCGGTGTATGTATGTTGTTGAAGCAAAGGGAGTATGCAATGATATAGAAGTGTGAAGAAAGTTGGTGAGGATGAATCAAGAATAGAGTGATTTTTTAAAAAACTATATGCAAAAGTTATTGCTTACCCCGCAAGGGAACGTCATGATTAGATATGTATATGTGTATGTTTAAAATCCATACGTCACACCAAAGCTATCTAAGGACTTTTTTCAGTGGAATCCGATCCACCACCATGGATCCAGACCTTACAAAACACCCAACACTTCCCAAATGACGACCAACTCACCCATCTCATCATGTCTGCTGGTGTGAGCTGAGGATCCTAAATTCACCGAATGTGACTTGTTTCTACGTCCTTACACTCTTATATATGGTTCGTACCGATCGAAGAGTACTTTCGCTCTTGACAATGTTAAGTCACCGCCCCACGTGAGTGAACGCATACCTCGTGCTCAAGATGACATGGTAGGTAGACACACATGTACCCTTTCACACACGCTCACCCAAAATGTTTCAGGGCCGTTACACCTGACAATGAACTCTTCTTATTCCTCTACGAATCTTTGGGTGCGTGGTTCCATACTGATAGCACGGGCAAGTAGTAGTAGTAATAATAATAATAATAATAATAATATTTAGCACCGCGTCTTACTACCCGTTCGGGTTATACTCTCTAAGTACTAATTCCTCTAATCTATTAGGAATTGGGAAGGTTAAATTAGAGGAAGTGAACCCGCATTTGCTTGGATGTAGAGTGTAAAACCATTTAGGAACACAACCCCCAGCTCACCCAATCGAGATTCGAACCTCGATCTCCCCGTCCTCGGCAGTCGAGCTCAACACGACAAGCGCGTTAGCCAACTATGCCACCGAGGCGGGTGGGCGAGTAGTAAAGCTGGGTGCCAAAGTATATGGTTTACTATTATTATTGCCATTATTATTAGTAGTATTGATGTACTAGTTACAGCCAGTCAAAATCATCACAACCTATCTCTGCTCATTCTAAAAGCCAATCAATACGCACAGAAAGCAAAGCTAAACTAAGATATGCTAAACAATGATCTCTCTTTTGCCTCACGAAGTAAGTGTTGTTACTTTCTTGTCTGTTCCAGAGAAGTTAAGTAATGGCGTTCTCCTAAATGTTTTGCTTGAGCTCAGATCATAGTACTGAGGAAGAGGGAGGCGATGCTAATATTGGCAGCTGTTTCGGAAGATGTAAAAATTTAGAAGGTGATTTTGCTTGTTCGATTAACGCTTTAATTTTAATATAAGACATATATTGAATATAAAACCTAAATAGAACATTTCTTAAATACACGTGAAACAAACTGAAAGCCCTTATTTGGTTATTTTCACTAAACCAGCACTGCTAAGCTATGCCTTGCTACGTCACGCTATGTTTTTTTATCTGATCGCTGGCTGGGAAATTTTTCCATCTCTCATGTTGAACCATCCTACGTTGCGCATGCGCATAACGCAGCTTGGGTTCCATGTTGAATACACGCTGTACAGCGTATATAGCTCATCATTATGTAGCCTCAAATCTCCAGTATCTTCGTCCCTGTTTGGACCAAATACTTTCCAAAGTACCTTGTTTTCGAAAACCCTAAATTTCTTCTCATCACGTAAGACGGTAAGAGAACGTTTCACAGCCATAAATAACAATTAGTAAAACTCTTGTTTTGTGTATGCAAAGTTTTTGTAATTTATTGTACTACACTGAATAAATGTTCAATTTTAATATTATCAAACAATTAATATTATATAAAAGGCCAATATTTTATTTTGCCTGTTGTCAGATATATTCATAATTGATTACGTCAATTAGATATAGATGTGCAATATACATTCGGGAGGAAGTTTACCCACATTTGCATATATAAAAAACTTAGATTAACAATGCCGGGACTCGAACCTATATCACCAGTAAACCAGACTAGGCATGTTTGAAGTTTTTCATGCATGCCCATGAATACAGGTAGATGCATAAATAAATTAACCTAAAATCTTAATTTATATTTAGTATTTGCTCTAAGAACACGTTTATAAACTTTAATAGAGATAAAAAAAAATGTGAAGAAAATTTAAAAAAATATCGCGTTAATCAAAAATGTTCTAGGATTTAGAACAAAACAGATACAATTAATGAGTTCATGACACAAGACAATGTCTGTAATTAATATTACAAGACTCTCCCTGTCTGTAAGAAGGGTCCATGCCCCCTTTCCCCGCTTATTCCATCAAGTGAAATACATAATGTCTACTTTAACGATTTTGTATTTTTCAATTCACTTGGTTCTCCTTCACTGTAAAAAAAAAAATGGAGGAATATTTCAATGTAGAATCTTATCTCGATATGGTTGAGTTGGACAGATTAAGCTCTTAGCTATTTATTTTCCACTCAACGAAAGCTAGTATATAGTTTATGATATTTAATTACATTGGCCCTTATATTATCTTACTACAATAGTATTTAAAATATTGTAATAAAATGGTAATGGGGAAATTGTGCCTAAAGCTAAAAACTAAAAGATGGTCGGAGTTAAGATTATCTAAAAAAGTGAAGCTGCATATTGTATGCACTCTCCCAAAAAATGAAGCGTAACGATCAACGCATCAAATTCTTGTTATGTTTTATAAATAAATAATGGGCTTACGGGAGGGGGATTTTAATTAATTATTTATTTATTATGAAGATATAGTTAATATATTGATTCCTAAATTGGTGTTGGAGAAGATCAATTAAATGCTAATAAAAGGATTATTAAAACAATTAATTTGAGCATTTCTTCATGGTGAACTCCTAAAAACGTTTACACCATCAGCATTTTCACCAACACTACTTTTTCGCCCTCCTCTTATATCGCCATGTCATTCTATAAGTTCAGGTTATACGCATACATTTTAATTACTTTAATGGGATAGAGATAAGAAAGGAACTATTTTAGAGGTAATATACCATCATTTGTTTATCAGGAGAGTGGGAAACCATTTAGGAAAAGCCACCCTCTGTAGAACCGACCGGGAGTCGAATCCTTATCTCGCGCTCTTCAGTAGACCAGTCTAACACGAGAATGATGCTTTAGACCATTCTGCCACCGAAGTGGCTACCACCAATACTACAATACCTTCTTTTACAGTACCGGGATACAAACCAATATCTCTACTATATAACCTTTACTTAAATTTAATGTAATAAGAATGTTGATACATTACACAAATGTATTATGCCAGGGAAGTGAATCAATGGAATTTTGATTAATGTTCTACAATCTTAGCTGTCCTGAGACTTGTTATAAAACAATAAGGAGCCAAGTCAAACGGTTGGGGTTCAAATCTCACTAAAGAAAAGTTTAAAATATATAATTTTACCTTGTTAAGATTGTTTTTGAATGGAATTTTGTATAACCAAGCCCTGCATCGGTGATCTAAATAGACAAATACCAATGAAGGGGAGGTCAGCGTTCTAATCCCGGTGGAGTGTCCTAAAACATTTTTCATAAAATTGTTTTACATTCTACTTTGATGTATATGTAGATATACTTTATAAAGATCAATCCTTCCTCATACCTATATCATTAGTGTAATTAGTATCCTACATATGCGTATAACCCGAAATGTTAGTAGGAGACGTGGTGTTAAAAATATATACAATGAGGCCTTTATTAAAAAATCCCAATTTTCAAATAATCTTAAACTGTAATCTTAGAAAATCATTATAATACACACACAAATAAAGTTATTTGTGCCAATTGTTACATTTAACTTAACATAATTATGTTGGGACTGTAGAGAATGCAAGCAAAGGGCAGTGTTTTTTTTGCAGTTTTTATTTTAAAACTTTTGGCCAAAATAATTAAAATGGTTCTTCGGTAGTAAAATATAGTTTATTTTCTTTCAAATTGTGATATCAACAGTAGTTACTATCTGTCATGAACATAGCGGCATTAAAAGAACAAATTTTAATTCAACGACTGTTGATATCATCAAGTGAAGAAAACTAACTACTTTTCTACTGGAGAAATATCTAATTTATTTTGACCTAAGACAAGTTTGGAACTTTGATATATAAACTGCAAAAATAGGCCTACTGCCCTTTGCTTGAGTTTCCTACATCCTCGCCTAAGAGATTATATTTGGGAGTCAATTGAGAAAATAACATTTATATTTGTAAGAATAAAATAACGAGAGATTTCACAATATCTTAAGAATGCGTTCCATAAGATGATCTCATTTTAACACTTAATATCTGCCTCGGTGGCGTAGTTGGCTAACGTGATTGTTTATTTTTGAGCTTTACTGTTGAGGACTAGGATATCAAGGTTCAAATCTTACTCGGGTGAACGGGGGTGGGGGTCCAAAATGCTTTTCCACTCTCCCTCCACGCAACTGCGGGTTAACTTCTTCTAAATTCAACCTTTCCAATTCCTAGACTATCAGCGTAATTAGTACTTAAGAGTATGGCCCGAACGGGTAGTAAGATACGGTGCTAAATAAATAAAATAACAATTATTATGATTAAAAATCGCATCAGTGGACAAGTGCACCAAATGTCAGTCTCTTACACATATAATATATGTTACCAGTGACTAGTAGATTGGGGTTCGAATCGTGTCCAGGAGTAATTATAGTTTACCACTCTTCCTCCCTGAAAATAAGGTCATATTTATTTTAAATTTTACATTGTTCATCCCTATACCAATACCAAAATTTAATGAGCTCAAAAGACGCAGTTCAATTAGGTTTTCTTACTCGTTTTACAATAACAAATCAATTTGAAAGTTTTTTAATATTTTTATACTAAGATTTAGATTTCTTACAATCACTATTAGTCAGTTATAAAAATTTAATAAGGGATGGAAAGGGGCGTGAACAAAGGCCAGTGTATTTGCAGTTTTTATAGAAAAACATTTTTTTTTTGACAAAATAAATAAAATATTGCTCCAATACAAACAGAGTTTAATTTTCTTCACATGTTGATATAAACAGTTCTTGAATATATCTAATGATCATATAGGCATTATCTAACAAACTTTTCAAATTAAGAGAAAAAGTGGTCATTAAATTTCAGAACAACCTTGAGATATATTTAAGAAATTTTGAGGTCACCGTGTGAAGAAAATTAAATTCTATGTTTGTACTGTAGCAATATTGTATTTATTAAAAAAAAAACAATTTTGCCATAAAAAACTGCAAAAAAAAACACCTTTTCTCACGTCCCTTTCAATCCCTTCTTAAATAAAAAAAAATGAAATACATTTGTAATAGACCTATAATAAGACAGTACATTTATATGGTTTTAAAAACCAATCATTATTTTTATTTTATCGAGTTTGAAATATGGTGTAATAAAATGTAATTAAAAATATTAGTTAAAAACTATTTCATTGTTCTATGAGAAACAGTTGGAAATATTTCAACGGTGAGTGGAACGATTAATAATTTATAAATCCATCTTATTATCGATTATACTTAAAACAAAACAAATCTTAAAACGAACCTCTCATATTATAAAATAATGTTGGAGAATACAATATATCATATTACAATAACATTTTATGCATGTTTTCTATCAGCGACATTAAGAAAATAACAGCAGCTACTACTGGATCACGTACTTTTGGTTATGATAAAAAGAGAAAGAGGAAATGAGCACTCGTGTGAGGGGTGGGGGGGAAACCTTCATCGAGTATATTTGAGTAAAGAGAGTGCAGTAATAATTTATGAAAGTTAAAAGCTTATGACAGAGAACTGGGGCCATGTCGCGGCGTCGCGTGTCGTACTGATATCTTTATCGAGCCTTGGGACTGAAGTACGGTATCACATAGCTAGTGGCGCCCTCCAGACCTGCTGGTGGGAGAACAGGGCCTGTTTACACTGAATAAAGTGCTGGCTTACACTGTAACAGGGCCTTCATGAGCAAGGAACAAGGACTTCTTGCACTGTATACAGGGCCTGTTTACACTGGATAAAGCGCTGGCTTACACTGTAGCAGAGCCTGCATAAGCAGGGTATAGGGCCTGCTTACACTGGATAAAGTGCTTGCTTACACTGTAACAGGGCCTGTTTACACTGGATAAAGCGCTGGCTTACACTGTAACAGGGCCTGTTTACACTGGATAAAGCGTGGGCTTACACTGTAACAAGGCCTGTTTACACTGGATAAAGCGCTGGCTTACACTGTAACAGGGCCTTCATGAGCAAGATACAGGGAATTCTTGCACTAGATACAGGACCTGTTTACACTGGATACAGGGTTGGCTTACACTGTAACAGGGCCTGCTTACACTGGGTATAAGGCTTTCTTAAGCAGACTACTAAATCTGCTTACACCAGATAAAAGGTTTGCTTACACTATTATTATTAGCACCGCGTCTTACTACCCGTTCGGGTTATACGCATGCTTACACTAACAGGACCAGTATTAACAGGGCGCAAAGACTGCCCAAAGTACAGAGCCTGCGTAAGTAAGCTACAGGGAGTTCTTACACAGGATACAAGGCCTGCCTACACTAAATAAAGGGCATGTTTATCCTGGGTACAAGCCCTACTTGCACTGATTACAGAACCTGCTTACAACAGCTACACAACCCGACTACACGCTATAAAGTGCCTGCTAACACTAGCTATAGTAGCCCCATGACTTCTTTGGTGCTGAGTGACAGCTCATAGCTGACAGCTAAAAGCTTTGAAAAGTTATCAGACCAAATTATGTATCCCTACGCCGAACCATATGATCTGAAAAAACATGTGTTTAGCAGCTGTCACTTCTGATAATAAAAATGTAGGTATATACCTAAATGTTGATTGTCAGAAGTCAGTTGTGAGCTGTAAGTTAGCACCAAAGAAGCCATGGGGCTACTGTACACAGCCTACTTATACTGGATACAGTGCTTGCTACACTGTGTACATGGCGTGTTTATCCTGGGTACAAGGACTGCTTACACTGGCTACAAAACCTGTGTATACTGGATTGAGTGCTTGCTTACACAGGGCACCGAACCCACTTTTACTTCTATGTTTCAAATGAGGGAGATACCCATTTAACGATTGAATAGCCACCTGACAAAATATACTAAAAAATACTCTTTATAATTGTATATAGCACTTTTAACACGAATAAAATGTTCCCGAAATGATAATAGTGTAATATGTCCTGTTGGGCGTGCTGACATATTATGCTCACGTGGAGGTCCATTTCCGTGTCTGCAAAGTCATAAGCAGTCGAGTGGAAAATGGAGTTCCCCAGCTAATACGGAATGAAAACGTCAAGTTTGATATATTGCTGGGTATGGGTTAGCATATTGATAGTGAAACATCACCTGCCCGTGGATAAAAACAAAAGAAATTTATTCTAGATAAACTATAAACAATCTTAAAACTTAGAACTTTGATGGAAATTCATACATAATATTATTTTTATCATTATAGTTTTGCACCACAAAGTAGTTTAATTCAAGAACTATAAATTTCAAATAAATTACAAAAAAAAAATTTAAACAAAAAAATACTTTTTCCCTGATTTTATCTATTTATTCACATCTATGATAAGAGTGTGACTTGCTTCAGTGGTCACGTCATTTAAAGCGTGGTTCTCGCAATACACTGGACTTCCAGTTCATATTAACGCCGGGTGTACTGAGGTTGCATTTTCCTAAATTACTTCCTACTCTCACTCTACGCTAATTCAGGTACACTTACTCTAAATTCAAGCCTACTCATCCTTATCACATTATGTTAATTAGTAGATATGGGTATAATATAAACGGGAGTAAGATGTGAAGCAAAGTTAATAATAATAATATATGTTTGATCAATTAACCCTAAAATAGTTTTGTAAATTATTTTATTCGTTACATAAGCACGTCTAGCCAAAAACACCCAACAAAATCTTACATAAAAATAAAATAAAACTTCTCACCTTAAAAAAATCAGATTCCAAAACTCAATTTCTTCATATGTCGTTCGTTCTTATTTTTCCATAGTCCAAACATAGCCTTGGGGTTTGAAATGCTATTATTTTCAAAACAAAAATAAATAAATTTATAAGTGAAATGAGATTTATCAACCATAAAATAAATATATAGTACACACAGTTTAATTTATTTGCTTGCTTGCGTTTAAAATTAATACATTTTTGGGCCCATCACCCCTTCATTAACATTTATGATGCTAACCAAACACTTAGATAAACATATGTTCTAGGAACTTTTTTTAATTTAAAACCTTGCAGGAAAATTCCTACAAACCATTTTCTTTCAAAACATATTACATAGCTTAAGTGGAATATTATGGTATTTTAATTTTCCATGGCATCAGCCCACGAGTAAGAAGTACCAACTTAGTGGATATTACATGTTGGCGAAGATAGTGCCAACATTTGCGAATATAGGGTGCCATATGGTCAGTACAAAGAACCTGCCAGCTGTCAATCTCAGTTTTCTGGACCAGAGCTACTAATTATTTATTCAAGTAGCTCCTCATTTGTCCTCATGAGGCTGAGTTGGTCCCGTTCCAGGCCGATTGTTTTACATACAAACTTGGAAGGGACAAGAATCGAACCCGGAATGAATGCAAAAAAATTTCTTCGAAAAAAAACACATTTTTAGTGACGCTGTAAGACTATTTATATAATTAAAGAATATATATATTTTATTTCAATATATATATATAATATATAAATTTTATTTCAATATTTTTTATATATATATAAAATATATAAATTTTATTTCAATATCATATATATATATATAAAATATATACATTTTATTTCAATTTTTTATATATATATATAGAATATATAAATTTTATTTCAATATTATGTATATAATATATAGCTTTTATTTCAATATTATGTATATAATATATAGATTTTATTTCAATATTATATATATATATATATATATATATATATTTAAAATTCACTGAATATAACCTAAATATATTAACATAGGAAATCAAATATTTATTTACTGCTACGCAACCGGCAGGTGAAGTACTTTTGTTAGTGATTCGGGGTACACGAGATAAGGTCAGTGTTTCGCAGTTTTTTTGATCAAAACATTATTTGGTCAAAAATAAATCAAATACGTTTCCGGTAGAAACAAAATTTAACTTTGTTACGCATGATGATACACACAGTTTTTAAATATCTGTCATGAGCATAACGGCATTGGATAAGAAACGTTTTAAATAATAAAAATAATTTTCATTAGATTCAAGGACACTCTTGACAAATATTAAACAACTGTTAATATCAACACACGAAGAAAATAAAAATTTATATTTCTACTGGAGATTGATTTGATTTAATTTGTCCAAAAAATATTTTTTGCTCTAAAAACTGCAAAAAAAAACTCCACCATTAAGTTTTTTTCCCTATAAGCCCACCTTAATTTGAGGCTATTGAGACTAATTATTTCAAATAAAAAATATTTTCACTGGGACTAAATCGGCCATCGAAATTTTCGATAAAATTTTATTTCATCTGGAACCCGCCTCGGAGGCGTAGTTGGTTAACGCGCTTGTCGTGTTGAGCTCGACTTCTGAGGACGGGGAGCTCGAGGTTCGAATCTCGGTCGGGTGAACTAGGGATGGTTTTTCCTAAATGGTCTTCCACTCTTCCTCCACGCAAATGCTGGTTCAATTCCTCTTCCCAATTCCTAATCCAATAACGTAATTAGTATTTAAAGCGTATAAACCAAACGGGTAGTAAGACGCGGTGCTAAATAATATTATTATTATTATTATTCAGCTGGACTTTGTCTAGCATTCAAAATAAGGTGCAAATATCACGTTTAATATTTGCCCCATACACTGACTACTCCCCACCATTTTTGTTGTGGACTTTATTTATTTATTTATTTATTTATTTAGCACCGCATCTTACTACCCGTTAGGGTTTTACGCTTTAAGTACTAATTACGCTAATGGATTAGGAATTGGAAAGGTTGAATTAGAGGAGGTTAACCTGCATTTGCGTGGAGGGAGAGTGGAAAACCACCCCAGTTCACCCGACCGAGATTCGAACCTCGACCTCCCCGTCCTCAGCAGTAGAGCTCAACACGACAGACGCGTTAGCCAATTACGCCACCGAGGCGGTAATGTGTGTGTGTGTGTGTGTACTTTGTCATAAGACCTGTTTGCGTGTGAGGTTCCCTTCGATTGTGGCAATTTCGTGCACATTACGCTCCCTCGCATAAAAATATTTGGTGTGGGTAGTATAAACAACCCCATCGCTTAAGGGTTGCGAGCTAACTAAGATAATATTATTCATTCCCTCATTCCCAGTATCTCATCAACACAGGACAGCACTTTCTAACAGGCTGAATAGAGGGTAGGAGGGAACTGACATTTTACTTTTAGCGCTACCTGCAAGGATTGGCTTAACTATTTTCTAACTCTCTTCGGTGGCCGCACGGTCTAATAAACTACTGTCGTAATATACTAGGCTACCGATGACGGGGAGATCAAGGTTCAAATCTTGGCCAGGTGTAGTGAGGCTGAATTTTCAAAAATTGTTTTTCACACACACTCTCTTTCACTCTCACTCTCATTTTTAAAACCATTAGAGAAATTAATCTATAAGCGTATATAACCCGAACGGGTAATAAGACGTGGTGCTTAAAAAACTATTTCCAGAGATGTTGATGGAGTTAGTCTGTTTTTGCAGGAAGAGAGCGATAATATTTAAGACTTCTAGAGGCCTACCTCAAAATTCCTTAGGAATAGACTTTTTGAGCACTTTGATTTTCTTTTTTATTCCACACCACGTCCTAATAACTGTTCAAATTTTACACAAATATACCAAATAACGCTAATATTTTAACGATATGTAATATTTAATTTTGAAGAAGTGTATTCACATTCACGTGAAGGGAGTGTGTTAAACAATTTATTAACTCATTCCTCCACTGTGGTTCGGATTCCACGTTAAACTGTAGGTCTTTCATTTCATCTCACAATCACCCTACCATTACACTTTAGCGTAAGTGCGTATAAGCCGAACGGGTAGTAGGACGCGGTGCTAATAATAATAATAATAATAATAATAATAATAATAATATTAACTTATTGTAAGTACAATACATACAACTGAGATTCGAACCCAAATTTTCCAGCCATCGGCAATGCCATACGTTGCGAGAGTGACGCATTAGAAAATTTGACCAAAGAAGCTGGTAAGTTTGATTATGATAGTGCCGATGTTAGATTTTTTTTCAACACCACAGGTAGTCGACCTAGAAAGTCAATAAAATATTTTATCCTGAAATAAAGGAAAAATACAGTCGATAAATTGAGGGTGAGTAGATTATATTTTTATCTACTACGTACATACGTTTTACCAAAACAATAATAACGTTTTTAAAGTTTCGTATTTTTTTAATCATATTTTTCAAAAGTTTGCGCAGATATTTATTAAGATAATAGCTAGCTCAAAATCACAAAAATTGCATTAGATTTGATTTAAAAAATTGAAATGATCCTTTTTAATTAAAAAAACCGTAGATAATATTATATATATCATTAAATTGATTTAAATAAATTATTGTAATTTTTTTTCATATAAAACAATATATTTAATTGACAAACCATTTGTAGACATGCCACACACCTGTATACAGGTGCGGATTTTATGGGGGTTAGGGGGAGTTTCAAAGGGTCAGTTGAACCCCCTGTGAAAGTTATAGAATTAATACAAAAACAAAATAAAAGTAATCATTTTAGAAAGACAATACAACACAGATAAATTATACAATATCGTATCTTTTCACGTGCAGGCACTTCTTAATCCGGGTTCACAAGTGCGTTATTCGTTTACGTTTATTAAATTTTTTGATAGGACTCTGACAAGTGTGGGGAAAATATTCGTTTTCCCATAACAATATTGGTCGTGCATAGTGAGTAACTAACCTTGTTCCGCATAGAGACGGTAGACTACCACACATCCAAGAAGACTAATAATCACCTGATAGCTGTTCCTCCACGAATACCGAAGAGTATGTGTGGACAGCAGGAGTGGTGGAACTGTGGGCAACTCTGACCCCCTGGAAATAATTTGCCTATACCTGGAGTAAATTAACCCCCTTGATATATTTCAATTTCCCTGATACTATTGAATATGAAGCTGAAAGATGGCCTTAAATCAAACTCCAAATGACTTTTAGGTGCATTCTACTGTCAAAAATTCCCTAGAGAAAACCGCTTCAAATATCTACTAGACTAGAGGCATCTGACTAGCACAAAAAGTCAGGGGAAGAAAGCTCTTAATAGCTTCTATATGCATGTCATTTTGAAGAATTTTCAGGTGAGGACCCCCCCCCCCCCC
>CABFVX010000085.1:331907-370522 GCA_902151425.1 Timema shepardi | reverse complement strand
CCCCCCCCCCCCCCAAATAGCCTAGTTTCTGAAATAACTCCATTTCCAAAATGTTGTCGGTGTGCAACCCTGTTACAACACTTAAAAAAAAAAGATATTGTTTGGCTCACCATTCCGGCCCCAGTTGACCTCGTCTCAGCCACGCTGTACTCCACATCACTCCACAAACACGTCCCGGCACTATCAAAATAAAACTGACTCGAGTGGCCTGGCTTCAACCCTGACCGCGACCAAGAAAAAATGACGGACGATATGCGCAGCTTGGGTGCGCGTCGCCGACAGTGCTCAAAGACTATCAGAATATTGTTGAGCGCACCGTTTGAAATAAGCATAGACTATTGGAGTATGTTCTGGAAGGTTACTACCCCGTACCCCTCTCCCCATCATTTGGTTCCGCGCCATGGCTTCACTTTGTCTGGTATATATAGGGCGTCGTTCTGTAATGTTGGTACACACTACTCTGCGATAACTAGGCGAGAAAGCTCGTTGCTAGAATAGGTTTACGTTAATACTATCAAAATTCCATTTGGCTTTAACGATTCAAAGTTACTGTTTAAGATTTCATATTTAAAGACTTAGGAATTTACTGCACCTGGTCTCCTTTAAATTACTCGCGGGTCATGGATAGTACATATATATATATTTACACTGTTTGACCGAATAATTTATTTAACGTCACTTTGTGATTAATTGGCAGAAATCTTGTATTTATTATATGTACTTTCTGCTTCGCGGACGGTCTTATTCCTTGGAGCGCCGCCATCTTAGGTCCATTATTGACTCTTGCGGCGTTATACTTTGCTTTGCCGATTTTGTACATTTAAATGTTTATATCTCTTGCTGTTTATAGGAAATTAATTTATTGTTACTATTTGCTAGATTATTTGATGGTGGTTAGATGTAGGGCCGCGAGTCTGCAGGTCTGAGGTCTAATATGGGTTTCATATTTAACGTATATGCAGCCAGTCGTGGCATTTGTTACTAAATTAAATTGCTGTCTGTTTATACTACGCTCAATCATGGCCAGATAAATATGTTATTAAGAACTCTTTGTTCCCTGATTGAGAACCGCCGGTGGTGGCGTGTAAATGCCTTTAACATAACTAGTGCTTTGGCTATCCTTTTATTACATTCATTTATCTGATTACCAAACCCTTCCTTCACCTCTGACAAGACATCTTGTGAATGTGGGGAATGCCAGGCCTCCACCGTGGTTCGGATCCCACGTTAAACTGTAGGTCCTTCATTTCATCTCACAATCACCCTACCATTACATATTAGCGTAAGTGCGTATAACCCGAACGGGTAGTAAGACGTGGTGCTAATAATAATAATAATAATATAACTATAATACTGTTTATTTATTTATATTGACAGTATCTCTCAATAGTGACAGCTGAATATCACATACGTCATATGAATACTCGAGAATAGATCTAGAAGCTCTTCTGTCATATAAGGTTGCTCCAGATTAATAAATTGAACATAACTGTGTATTTATTGGTCCTATCTATGATATAATATGATACAAAGTGAACTAGACTGACCGAGTGGCCACCACCGTTAGCGATGATAGTGCCAATATTTGTGTATAGAAGGTGTCATTTGGTCAGCACATTGTGCTCTCCAGCCGTTGTTAACATCTGTTTTCTAGACCGGAGCTGCTACTTCTTTATTCAAGTAACTCATGTTTTGTCCTGATAAGGCTGAGTTTAACCCCGTTCCAGAGCCACTACTTCACAGATAAATTTTGAAAGTGCAAGAGATCAAACCCAGGACCTTTAGAAATGCAACCAGGAGCTCTAATGATATTTAAGTATAATTCATATGTAGCTACGACTCTGAAGAGATTGAAATATAATTCAAAAAAATTATTAATGGTTTACACAAGTAGGCCTACGTTTGTGTTTTAATAAAAATTCTAAAGCTATTTTAATTTATTAGGCTGAACTCTACTTGAAATAACCGAGTACAACTTTCATTATTTTATTCCCAGTTCCATTTGAAGTATACGAATGAACAATGGCAACGAAATAAAGAAGGAATGTAAATTAAAACGGACAACAACAAAAAACTCCCAAAAGAAATGTAAATATTTTAAAGCAATCCAGCAATTATGAGTTAATCATAGAGATGGAAATATAAAAACATTTAACGTGACTCTTATAAAACGCGAGTTCTCTCTTAATTACATCTAGATTTTCCCCATATTAATTTTCTGTTGGGATTTCGTAAGTTTTACTAAAGGTTCCTTTCAAGCGGACATGACGTATATTAAGCTAAAACCATGTAGGATATTTTTTATCTACACTATAATAATAATAATAATAATAATAGTATTTAGCACCGCGTCTTACTACCCGTTCGGGTTATACGCTTTAAGTATTAATTACTCTAATGGATTAGGAATGGGGAAGGTTGAATTAGAGGAAGTGAACCTGCATTTGCGTGGAGGGAGAGTGGAAAACCATTTAGGAAAAACCACCACTAATTCACCCGACCGAGATTCAAACCTCGTTCTCACCGTCCTCAGCAGTCGAGCAGCTCAATACGACTAACGCGTTAGCCAACTACGCCACCGAGGCGGGTATCTACACTATAGATTTGCAAAAAATTATGTCTATATATCTGGGTTTAAATTATAATTATTATTATTATCACCACGTCTTACTACCCGTTCAGGTTGTACACACTTATGCTAGGGTGATTGTGAGATTAAATGGAGGACCGACATTTTAACGTGGGATCCAAACCACAGTGGAGGCCTGGCATTCTACACATTCACAAGTTATGATTAATACACGTCTTATCAGAGGTGAAGGAAGTGTTTGACAATCGGATAAATCTGTGCCGGGATCGAGTATTGAACCCTGGACCCCCAGCACAGAAGTCCTACACCTTACCCCTAGATCGCTAGGTTACCCCTTTGTGTTTAAATAAACAATAGTCAATTCAAATACATTAAAATAAAAAACAAATTTAAAAAAGGCTTTTTATTCATTTTTTCTTTGTTGCAAATCTTACTCCTCCAGATTCTACAAATATTTACGGAGGGGGGGTGGAGATAGTTAAGAGGAATGGTATCAGAAATTTTATTGAGGGAGGATTTAAAAAAAAATCTTATTAGGAATCACCTACCTAGTATCGGCCAAACGGAATTAAAACTCAGATTGCCTTGTTACCAGAAATATAGCTAGGTATAACGAAACTGAAATAATGCTTGTACTTAACTATTAAATCAAGTAATTAAATGAATAACCCTTTGTAAAGATTAAAAAAACATAATTATATTGAGAACTTAAATAAAGGTGAGAAAATATATCATGTGTTTCGAGGGACATAAGTGAACATTTCAAATACTAAGGAAGATCAAATATGAAAAACTACAGTATTTTAACAGAATTGTGTAAAAATAGCTTTTAATAAGTACCTTTTCTCTACAACTAAAAATCTGAGATATTAGATAAGTACTTACTTTCTATTTATCTCAAGATTTTTTTTATTATAGATTAAGCATATCGTTTAGAAACACGACCATCTGTGAACAGGGGCTCTGTAAGATATTTGAAAGTGGGGGGAAGGGGGTGAGGTGCTAAACTGAGAGGGAGTCAGTAGGTCCTGACAGGGTAAACTTTTACACCCTGGATGACTTTTGAAGCTCTTTGAAGGAGCTTTATTTTTCATGGATAGTATTTTTATTGTCTTTCTTTGTCAAAATATATAGTAACAATATAGTAGGAACTTGTGTGGAGAAGAACGTGGTGGTTTTTTTTCGGTCAATAATTAAAAATGATGGGTAGGGCCCGTCTATACTTTTAGGTAAAGAAATGATAATATCCAATGGTATTTGTGGTGTTTTTAACGTCCTGGTTCCCAAGCCAAAAGGAAAATAAAAAGCCCTCCTCCAAAATTTTTCCGAAACTTGGGATGATTACCTCAGGGTTTAGAAGCTATTTAGTGTGGTCAACACTTGGAAAAATTTACGAAAATTATAGCCTTCTAGAAGTTATTTGGAGTGGTTCTCACCCAGAAGATTTTTTAAATACTTAAATTGTTCCTCACCCGGAAATCTTTTGAAAATTCATTACTTGTTGTAAATGCTATTTAAAGTGATTTTCCTCTAACAAATTTTTGAAAATTAGATGCCTCTATAAACTCTTTAGAGTGGTTATTTAGTGGCGTTTTTTTTATAAATCCAATAACACTAGGTTCTAGAAGATATTTGAGTTTATTTAAATTGTAGTTAGTGCTTAGTGCACACAACCAAAGAAATAGTTCTGACATTTATGTATGTGTTATGGGTCTTATATAATGCCAGGGCTATCCATCACTTACAATAAGAATACTGTAAGTGGAGGGCATAAAACTTTACATATCGAAATGTTTTCCTATGATATTTAATTGAGGAAAAACCTCTCAAATACAACCAAAGAAAATGTTTGCTTGAAAATTTTAGGTAAAAACACAATTCTTAATAGTTCGCATTGCAAGTAAGTTATTAGTGGTACGCAAAACAACCCGTTACAATTCTTTTGTTGTAGGCTTAATCAAATCTGAATTTGTTCTGAGCCTCTGACAGATACCCTACACACTATAATGTAACTTAAGGTTAATGATTAAATATTGGCCCTACATTCTGGTGTCCTTTCATTTCGAAATATATCATACAGGGTAGTGGTTGATTAGAATTTAAAACCCAGCTGACTTCTGCAGATAGAATCTATTTATTTTACACTCTCTCAAACAGCGCTGATAAGGCCTACACTTTATAATTCTTTTACTTACGCAGGTTTTCCAGACCAAATAATATTTAATTTCCCAGTATTTTATAGTAAGTAAAATCTATTGGCCAATATACATAATCTCATCATTCTCATTGCCTTCTATTAAATTATTTGCACAAAGATCATCAATAAATAATTACAATAATTGGGGATGGAACTAATAGTATTGAATTGGAAATGCTCTCTACTTCGTATTTAATAAATTATTGCAATTTCAACAAAAAAATTCAATGACATTATATAATTTATTTGACTTCTCCTTGGCATTTTAAAGTCCCAGCCAATTAAGTCACTTATACAGGTTTTCTCTGTTTTCCATGTACACTCCCTTTACCATGAATGGTAGCAGTCTTAGTCTCATGGGCTTAAGGAAAATTTAATTTTGGGGGAATGCCAAATTGTATGTCTATGACATGATGTTAATATTTCTGAAAAATAAGAAAATTATTTTAAAATGTGATGGTGGGACCTTATTTGTGTGATGGAGACGGGGATATATCAATATTTATTTATTTTAGGAATTTTTTTGCCCTCTCAGTTAATGTTTAAGTATTGGATACCCTAGAAATGTTTGTAATTAATGTTTCTTCCTCCCATTTAATGTTTTAAAATTGGATGCCCTGGGACGCATTTGAAGTGGTCCTCAAAAGTGGAGAGTTTTTGAAAATAATACTAATTTGAGATAACTTTAGTTTATACCTTTCCCAATTTTTTAAAAATTCATATAATCTTGGAGGCATTTTGGAGTAGTCCTCCAATAAATTTTTGAAAATTGTATGCCTCTAAAGGCTATTTAAGTAGTACAGGACCAGATTTTTTCATAAATTATACTGCCTGTAAATAGCTATATAGTGGTCCTATTCCAGAAATGTTGATGCCCATGGAAATAAATTTAGAGAAATCCTCAATTATTTTTTTACTATCAAGGTTAGATGCTTCTAGAGCCTATTTGAAGTGTTTTTCTCCACAAAACATTTTTGAAAAATTGAAGCTCTCGTTTGGGTGAATTTGGGGTGGTTTTCCTAAATGATATTCCACGCTCCTTCCACGTAAATGCGGGTTCACTTCATCTATATTCACCCTTCCCAATTCCTAACTGATTAGAGTATACTTAAACGTACAACCCGAATGGGTAGTAAGATGTGGTTCTAAATTAATTAATGTACTGTACTGTGTATCAATTATTATAAGACTTTTAATGTAATAAATTAGTTGACTAAGAAAAAAGTTGATACTGTTTAGGCCTAAATTCTACGTGTACAACCCGCACTCTGTCTAGAAATATAAAATGAGGCCCTTAGCTAGCTTATAGTTGGACAGCCCTGTTCTAGAGGTTAGAAGAAGGAGGGGTCTTCCCCCTAGAAAGTTGACGTAAAAAGTCGATAGAGTTTGTATATAAATATAAATATGGGGGTGGAAAGGGGTGAAGGGTGTACATATGTGTATTTATCAATAAAATTAATTCGTATTAGTAACAAACATACTTTTCTCCTTTCTCAGACACACTAAATTGTTTAGTTCCATTACTCTCCGATACTATTAAACTGTACCAAGAACAATTTGTTATTTGAAATACTGACAGAGCTAGTGCTCTAATAGGACGTCTTAAAGAATTTTAATATATATTTTTTTCTTTAAGAATTTTAAGAATTGGGAAACCTATATTTAGAAGAAACGTTTACGCATTTGCTTGTAGAGAGAGAAAGTGGAAAATCATTTTGGATATACCACCCCGAGTAAAACCGACCGAGATCCGAACCTTGATCTCTCCGTCATCTGCATTATAGTCTACAGCGATAGTATCACCTTAGACCATGCGGCCACAGAAGAGGGTGTATGTAATATTAAATTAATAGTTAACTAGTATTTGGTAAGTTCCTTATACATTTAATACTGAAATTAAAAATATAAAATAAACATCATACGTTAGTACATACATGCTTTGGGGCCCCCAAATGCTCTATTCCTTTAGGCATTTCTCTCTTGGCATACATTGGATTGCCGATGGCAGTAGATTGGGGTTCGAATCCCAGCATTGGAATAAAGGTAGTTATTCAAAAGATCTGATCACTTTCTATCCAGGTAAATGCGGATACATTTTCTTTAAATTCAACTTTTCTTATATTTTTTAAATACCTAAACGGGTAATAAGATGCGGCGACAAAAAAAAAATTATGCGTAGTTGGGAGGGTCCATATATTTTGAGGAAAAGAGGAGAGTCCTACACTCACCTTTCTGCACCCACGAAGCCGGGGCAGCGGATGGATACACTGTGACGTGGGACTACAGTCACGAAATAGAACCAAAACAAAGTGTACCTGAGACATAGCCGGTTCTATCCCCCAGACAGTATCCTCCATTACCAACATTGCAGCGTAATGCGCGGTTAGAAAGGGAATTGTACATCGCGACGGTTGTTTACCTGCCATATAAAGAGCGCGTGTGTTTTGTTAGCAGTCCATATAGCACACACGTTCCACCAGATAGTGAGCCCGATCATTATTCGGACGGATAGCCTCGGGTCTGGATGGGGGGTCCCCGTGGTTGAGTGGTTAGAGAGCCTGAAATAGCGTGACCGTTTATTAAGGTTGTCCTATAAGTGTAGCAGATTTTCTTATTTTAATTTTTTCACCACGTCTTACTACCCGTCTGGACTATACGTATACGTACTAATTAATATAGTGTGGTAAGGATCAGAAAGGTTAATAATAATAATAATAATCATAATAATATTTATCCCCGCGTCTTACTACCCGTTCGGGTTATACGCTTTAAGTACTAATTACTCTAATAGATTAGGAATGGCGAAGGTTGAATTAGAGGAAGTGAACCCGCAATTTCATGGAGGGAGAGTGGAAAACCGTTTAGGAAAAACCACCCCCAGTTCACCCGAACGAGATTCGAACCTTGATCTCCCCGCCCTCAACAGTCGAGCTCAACACGACTAGCGCGTTAGCCAACTACGCCACCGAGGCGGGTATCAGAAATTGAATTTAAAAGACGTTTTTCCTGCATTCACAAGAAGGGAGAATAGAAAAATGTTTTTGTAAAAATCACTTTCAGTACACCCGAAAGGAATTCGAACCCCCTCTCTCACAATATACAGCAATCCAATCTGTCGCAAGAGCAACATCTTAGACTATGTGGCCACCAAAGTGGATAACAGCTGTGATAAAAATCCCAATTCGGGCCTAAGAGGGATGAACCAACGTGAGAATGGAGAGAGAGAGAGATATATAGTGAATAGCTTCGTGGTTGGTATGCGTCTCTGAACATACTATTGATAATCAAGGTTCGTAGGATTAGTAAGGTGGTCACGTGACGCGTTGGGTGATGGCAGCGTTTACACAAGTTTTTAGTGAAACATTGTCCACTGGTGCAACTGGAAAAAAAAAAGTTTGGAAGCATTTGAAACGTGGAGCTACAGAAGAATGTTGAAAATATCAAGGACTAGACCCTTCCTACCCACCCCCCGCATTATTGTTTTCAACACACATATTGAAAAATCATCATAGACTCTATCATAAAATATGAGTGACTATCGATATTTTTATGAGGAATAAATTAAATTTTCAAAATAAATTATAGCTTATGTTACTCGCTGATAGTGTAGCTTTATATTGGCGAAAGAATTTTTTAAATCGGTCCAGTAGTTTTTGAGTTTATTAATTACAAACAAACAAAAATAATCTAATTTTTCCTCTTTATAATATTAGTTTAGAAGTGTGGATAGAGATGGTATCAAACACATTAGTGCTAGGAAACTGGGTCTAGGATGGACAAAAAAAGAGAGCTTCAGCAAACCATTCACAAGATTGATGAACCAATGATATGTGGCTATAATCAAACGGCTGAGAAAATGCAGCTTAAATACCCCAAATAAATTTGTATGTATAAACATGAGGACAGCTTGGACTGGTAGTAATAAGTGGTGCACGTTATGAACTTACCCCCTTTTTTTTCTCTCTTCGCTGTTCGACGTATTCCCCTTGACACAAGGTAGCACCAATATATCGAAGAAATGAAGGGTCCGAATTCCTCAATAAACAAAAATAAAGTAGTAAGCGTGTAGGTAAATATATGCTTCAGGTTTTAGGTTGGTACGTATTCAAAGAGTCAGATCCTGTCAAGTTTATCTTACCCAATCAAACTGGTAGGAAGGAACTACAAGGTGACACGCACAACATGATCCCCAAAATATCGCAACTTTGTTTGTTCTTTTTCACCACTACGTCTCGCTAACCTCTACCATGTCTTAGTAGCCGATAAAGTTACATGAATACACTACACTAATGGGATATGCATCAAAAAGGTTGGATTTTAAGGGGAAGGTATATGTATTTGTGTGAAAAGGGAGTGGGAAACAATTTAGAAGAAAAAAAACCCTCAACACACCCAACTGAGGTTCAAACCCGACATCCCCGTTACCAATAATCCAGACCAGCAGGGTAATGAGAACGCGAACAATGTTGAGGGTTCAAAGAATAATAAATTGTCAGCACACCTCTCTACTCGTTTGGGTTGTCCGTATATGAATGGTCTATGATAAAGCGTTAGGGATGATTAAGATTGAATTTAGAAGATGTCTACCTGTATTTGTATGTAGAGAGTGTAAAACTACCCTCAGAAATGTTAACAAGTATTAGAACCTCGATTTTCACATTGTCAAAAGCCTACTCTATTGTGAGAGTGATAAACTCGTAGATGAAAAGTTTAAGGTGAGGGTGAAGAAAACGCAAGTTGAGGTAAGTAGTTTTTTTAATTTACATAAAAAACATTTTATTTCGCCAAACTAAATCAAATATTGCTCTAGTAGACGCATAGAGTTTGATTTTGTTCACACGTTTATATCAACATTTGTTGAACATCTGACATGAGAATAATAGCATTAGATGATAAACTTTTTAAATGAAGAGAAAAAGTTGACATTCGATTCCAGGACACCCTAGACAGATATTCAAAAACTGTTGATATCACCATGGGAAGAAAATTAAACTATGTTTCTACTGGAGAAATATTTTATTCTTTATAATCAAAAAATGTTTTGATATAAAAACTGCAAAAAACATTTTTTCTCACTCGTGTTCCCTAAACTTTCACCTTAAAGAGAGTATTTACTACATTGCTATTTTACTATTTTATTTTTTTAAAGAAAAGAGACTGGTTGAATGGATAAGTTTAACTGCCTTATGCATAGCCTAGTGTAGGATTTTAATAATTAGAAGAGTATCTGAAAACTCCTTAAGTGATCGAATGGTCTAATAGGTCGTTTTTTTAAACTGGGCTCGGGCGTAATTATCTCAAGCCCCGTGAGCCAATTTTAGAATATTCTTTGCTTGATACTCTATAGAATATCATAAGTTATAACTATTGCCAATTTTTTCCGATCAGAATAAAGGACATCTGCCAGTGTCACTGAATTATCTTTATAAGAGAAAGAAAAAAATTAAAATAAATTATGCATTAAATTAAAAATTTAGTAAGAAGAAATTACAAAGTTTTTGGTTTAAATATTCATGGAATACCCTGAAATACAGAATCAGGTTTTGAAATTTTTTAGTTTCACAAAAAGATATCTTTGTTATCAAAACCTTTTACTGTATACTGCTACAAAGACTTACTTCATAAATATACTAGGTATTGAAAACTATCTGAACTTTCAGATTATAGCCATAACTCAAAGTTTTGAAGCACTTGTGATCAAATGTAAGCCCCCTCGACCCACTAATATCTATATATATATAAATTTTGCATTTTCCACATGGAGCTTTTAGCACAAATAAGTAGAGGTGAACTGTACCCTTTCTTTGAATATTTATTCAAGTATTAAACTATAAAATATTTATAAGTTTTAATGTCCATGGTATTAGTTAGTTTTTTTTTATTAGGGCTCCAGATCGCATTTTTTCTGTTACAAGAGTTCCTTAGGTCTGAAATGTTTTGGAACTCCTGATCTAAGACGTCACTCTCACAAAAGATTAGATTGCCGATGATGGGGAGATCAGGGTTCAAATCTAATTTGGGTGTACTGAGGGTGTTTTTTCTTTATTGGTTCCCCCCTCTCCCTATATATTAAGGCAGTTACACTTTCTTATTTTTCTATCTCCTTCATTAGGCGGCACACTAGAAAATAAGTACATAATATGCGTAGAACACGAAGGGGTGGTAAGACACTGTGACCAAAAAGAACAAGTTTGGGAAACAATGTAGGAATAAAACACCTCGGCACATTCAAACACCGGCCAACCAGACTAAACGAGACTATGCCTTTTTTTCACCTGCCTAGAGACATAAGTATGACTATGAACATACCCACCTCGGTGGCGTAGTTGGCTAACGCGCTAGTCGTGTTGAGCTCGACTGCCGAGGACGGGGAGATCGAGGTTCGAATCGCAGTCGAGTGAACTGGGGGTTGGGGGTTCCTAAATAGTTTTCCACTCTTCCTCCACGAAAATGTAGGTTCACTTCCTCTAATTCAACCTTCCCAATTCCTAACCAATTAGCGTAATTGGTACTTAAAAGCTTATAACACAAACGGTTAGTAAGACGTGGTGCTAAACAATATTAAATAAATAAAAACTACGAACAAATAAAAAATGCCACCTGAGATTTGAGTGAATATTTTCGTGTCAAAAGAGGAAATAAATACAAAAATAGCATACAAAACGGTATTTGATATTATGTTTTAGTGTAAAAGATTAATTATTATAATTAAATATATCGTTTTTCTTTTTTGGAAAATCCATGTAGTATTCCGATGCCATAACGGTTGAATAAAAAAAATCTCAAAAGAATTGTTTCGTGCTCCTTTTATTTTGTTGATGTTTGTGTGTTTGTGTATGTGCGCGTTGCGTCAGCGTCCATATTGTAGCGTCAAATGACAGAGCGTCATAAAGATGTTTGCAAGGTAAAGATCGTCAAAACTTTAGAAAGAAATCTCGACAGGGATTTTTTTTCCTCTCTCTCTACAATATGACTCTTGAAGTTCTTGTCTCCATGGGAGGGCTAGGCTCTTTCATAAAAATAATAACTCCCCCCCCCCTCCTCCTCCTCCTAGCCTTCTCCCAAAAGGTTTGTCCAGTTTCGCGTTGTCCGTTTTGATACAGTTTAGGAGTGTATGGTTGTGGGCACAGCAAGGACTTCCTTTGTAAATAAATAAAGACTAGTAGCTTTCCAACACTAATTTTCAATAGAATTTTAATTACCTTTTATAATTGGATGTTTTATTAACCAAGGGGTGCATTCCTTATTTAATCACTCAATGAATATGAAATTTCTTTCCAAGATAATAATATATTGATTCTTAACGTCTGTTAAATATCCAATTATTTGAGTTCATTATTACTGACATTAATTAAAGAGTTAAAACCAATTTTGGATATTTTTTTTAGTAAATTTTTCTGTAAGAATTTAAATTAACATATATATAGTCTATTTTCATAGAAAGGACATTCACAGTTTAAACTAACTACCTAACATGGCAAAGAGCCACAACACGTGACTTCCCATGTATTACAATACTTTTTATATCCTTTATATAAAACCACAAATAGTTCATTTTTAAAACAAAAACTTCAATATGTCTAACAGATATGTAGATATATAAACGTCAAATTTGTTTAGTTTTTGAAAAATATAACCTGATGATATAATTTATCTTTTATCTCAGCAGCCTTCATATGAATATAACATGGGTGTAAAACCGATATTTTTTTACAGAAAAAAAAGTAACGTTGAATTTGGCAATATACATGAGTATATTACTTGAATATTAAATTTTAAAATTGAATGTTTGAACTCTATAAAGAGGTATATGCTTTTGAATGACTAAAACACATTTGATATATGAATATTCTATTTTTATGTCCTGTTTAATTACTTGAGTACATGTTTAACCAAACAAACACATTTATTCGGTTGTTTAATCTTTCAAAGTAATACAAACTCACAAATAAAATTAGCATAAGGTTTTTTGTTGCAAGGAAATACATTTCAGAATAATCCAAACATATTTTCTTGCCATCAAATCGTTAAAATTTTACTCTATTTCTTAATGTACGTTCATTGTTTTTGATAATATTAAAGTGACAGCTCAACAACACATGGATTGACGTATGAATAATATATAAAAATGATTTATCAACTTTATACTTTCAATAACAGTTTATTCCCATCTAAATTATATTTTAACTACATGATTAATACTTACATACTATACAACATAAATAAATCGAAATCCATTGCCGCACTTACAAAAGTACGCCACCTATCCCTATATTGAGCTGTTTCTATCCAGTCCACCTCATTACACCCTAATCCCTATCTTAAGCTAGTTCTATCCAGTCAACCTCATTACACCCTATCCCTATATTGAGTTAGTTCTATCCAGTCCACCTCATTACACCCTATCCCTATATTGAGCTAGTTATACCCAGTCTATTTCATTACACCCTAACCCTATATTGAGCTTGTTATACCCAGTCCATCTCATTACACCCTATCCCTATATTGAGCTAGTTATACCCAGTCCATCTCATTACACCCTATCCCTATATTGAGCTATTTATACCCAGTCCATCTCATTACACCCTATCCATATATTGAGCTAGTTATACCCAGTCCATCTCATTACACCCTATCCCTATATTGAGCTAGTTATACCAAGTCCATCTCATTACACCCTATCCCTATATTGAGTTAGTTCTATCCAGTTCATCTCATTACACCCTATCCCTATATTGAGCTAGTTATACCCAGTCCATCTCATTACACCCTATCCCTATATTGAGCTAGTTATACCCAGTCCATCTCATTACACCCTATCCCTATCTTAAGCTAATTATATCCAGTCCATCTCATTACACCCTATCTCTATATTGAGATAGTTAAACCCAGTCCATCTCATTAAACCCTATCCCTATATTGAGCTAGTTCTATCCAGTCCATCTCATTACACCCTATCCCTATATTGAGATAGTTATACCCAGTCCATCTCATTACAACCTCTTACTTTCATGTACATACAAATGTTGTCCTATCTGCGTCTAGAGTGCATTCACCACCCGAGATTACTTGGATGACAGCTCATAAAGTTACTAAAAATAGTCCTTAATGTATCCCTACACTAACAGCTGACATTTGTCACTTTTGATAACTGTAATGAAAACAGATGGTAATGTATGTGATGGTTAGCCCCAGTAATTTAGATCAATATTATTTATATTTATTTGCGTTTGGGAACAAAGCTTATTTATGGTATTATTCCACTACAAAAATATTATTCAAAGCTGTTTCACAAAAGCTCTAACATACATAGCTTCTAAACAGCAACCGATGAAGTAAAATCATGACAAGAGAAAGTTTTTCACAATGGTGCACCCATGCAGTTGATAAAAATATTTTATTCAGTTAATTATTTCAAAATACGATAAAATAATCACAAAATAGTTTATTATATAAATAAAACTAAAAGTATTTTCTCTTTTTTAAGTAAATACGATTCTTGTATTAAAAAATATTAATGTATTTACTATATTATACATTATTGATAACATTCCAAAACAAATAATAAGTACTTTTAATTATTTTTAAAATAATGTTTTGTATTGGAAAAAAAGAAATGATTAAAAGTAATACAATCATATGAGAAAGATTAAGTTTATGTTATCTTAAATAAAAAATATAACAAAATTTTTTAAAAACTCATCATTTATAACAAAACCGTGATCATTTACAAGTGTTTGCAACCAAAAACCTAAACATATGATTTTCGAACTGTCATTCAGGTAAAATACAATGTTGAACACACTTAAGGTTATAATTTATAACATAGTATTATTGTTAAGGAACACAAAGCATTAAATCAACATTTCATACTTACGAATGTCACACAATTATAAATTTAATTGTATTTTATAAACAATATAAGAAGATTAAGGTTCCGAGACCAAATCCCTTATCAATTTATAACGTTCGTTTGGATTTATCATGCTTTTAATAACATCTTGAAAACGGGTTTGACACGCTCCTCTAACACAGTGATAAATTTTTAGCAGAGCAGGACTTACAAACTTACTAAATACCAGATCAGACACCACACACAATCTCTGAGCCTTTGATTTGCTAATAATACATTTTCAGCTTTCATTGTAGTATTATTATTAATTTGATTTATTTCAGGTATTTAATTAATACTTTCTGAACAGACTGAAATTGCGCTACGGATTTTTATCGCCTGAGAAAAATCCATCAACCATGGATGGGTTTAAATCCATAAACATCGGGTCCTAAGATGAGAACCTTACACCAAGACCACAAAGGTCGACGGAATCGAATTGAATACTCCTAATCTCAGTATATACAGGATTACTCTAACTGAGGTGCAGTGACGAGTTTTGAGCTGAAACAAAAAGTCTGTGTAGTGCATTAAACCATTTATGTTTTCCGTCACCTTGTCTTACTACCCTTCCGACCTATATACATATGTATTACTCTAGTTTAAAGTGTTAGAAATGAGTTAAAATAAATTAAGAGGAAGAGTTATTATTATTATTATTATTATTATTATTATTATTATTATTATTAGCACCGCGTCTTACTACCCGTTCAGGTTATACTCAGTTACGCTAATGTGTAATGGTAGGGTGATTGTGAGATGAAATGGAGGACCTACAGTTTAACGTGGGATCTGAACCATGGTGGAGGCCTGGCATTCCCCACATTCACAAGATGCTTTCTCAGAGGTGAAGGAAGGGTTTGGTAATCAGATAAATCTTTGCCGGGACCGAGGATTGAACCCCGGCTGCCAGCATAGAAGTCTGACACCTTACCCCTAGACCGCCAGGTCACCGCAAGAGGAATAGTTGAAAAACATTTAGGAAAAACCCCTTGGCCAAGATTCCAACCTTGTTCTACCCATCAGCAGTCCAGTCTAATGTAAGAGTGACGCCTTAGACAACGTGACCACCTAAGAGGGTCTCTAGGCTAGTAACAGTTTAATTTAAGGGGTAAGGATGATGAAGTTATTCCATAGTAGATACGTTTAATAAAACGTGTTGTAATGCTTTAAACTAGAACTTTAGTGTCTACTTAGTTTTTGACCGAAAGTTAAATACTCGAATCCTGGTAAGGTACATTTAATACTATTTAATTAATTTTCACAAATATATTACTTTGCTTTGTCCACTCTATTTATGGTAACCTTGGCTAAAATATCCTCATTCCAACCCTCTTGATTTATTCACTAACAACTTTAATAATAAACGTAATAGTTAAAAAACAAAAATAGAGCTAAACAATTTTTATTTAGAGTTAACGTGTGCATTAATCTTGGTTTTAAAAAAATGAATTCGAACGTGTCCTAAATGAATAAAAAAACACTGTTAATGCAGGCAGGTCATGTGATATTATCTCTACATTATAACTGATGACGCATCTCTCTTTGTTACTAAACATGAAATCCAACATCAAACAATGAAACCACAGTGAAGCGTCATTTCGCAGAGCCCCTAATTATCTGATAGGTAGGCACTACAGAGAACACCTGTGCGTTGACAGCTACATACCTCTGCAGAGAGAGATAATATTTATTTATTTATTAAGGTGAGAGTGTCGATAACATGTGTTAAGTAGGGAATGTAGAAAATGCAAGAAAAGGCCAGTGTTTTTGCAACTTTTACAGAATAATATTTTCTTGGCCAAATTAAATAAGATTAATTCTCGAGTATAAACATATAGTTAAGTATTCTTCACATGTTGATATCAATATTTGGTTGAAAAGTTGTCAAGGATGTCCTGGAATTTAATGACAACTTTTTAATTTTCATTTAAAAAGTCACTATGCTCACGACAGATGTTCAAAAACTGTTGATATCACCGTTTGAAGAAAGTTAAAACTCTTTGTGTTTCTCCTGGAGCAATATTTGAATAATTTTAGTGAACAATTTGTTTTGCTTTAAAAACTGCAAAAACACTTAACATTTTTTTCTTCCCCAAACATCTCTACCTTAAACTATGTTTAAAACTTAATGTTAACGATCTTATATCAAGAGGAAATATTGTAATCGTGAAAAGCTTTTACCTCGAAATTATGATGAATCTTAACGCTATATGATAATACCACGAGATGTTATTTTGATTTTGACTCTAGCCTTTAATTTATGAGTAGCTTACGGTCGAGTAGTTTTTTAAAATTTTAAATTTCTCGTAAATGATAAAATTTTATGTTTAAAATGTATATTCGGGGTGTGTTTGACCTCTAAAAAAACTGTACACTGACTTTTTAGGCCAAAAATTAGTTTAAGGGTAGTTTACCGATGAGTGAATTTTGAAAATTTAAATTATTTTAAAAATTGTTCTGATGATTTTGTTTAAAATGTATATCTGATGAATGTTTGACATGTAAAACAAAACCATATACTTGTGTTTTGGGGGTATTTCGAGTAAGGGGTGTTTACTGATGAATAATTTGTTTTAATAATTTGTAGAAATTGTTCTAACGATTTGGTTCAAAATGGGTGGATGGAAACCATTTTACAAAATATTTTTTATAGATTTTCTGAAATAATTAATGGAAGGCTACTATACTACTGTGAAATTTTAAAATTTACAAATATCTCTAAGATTTATGGAGTTCATGAATTGTGTATGGGAATACGTTTTTAATTATATATAATAATGTAATAATTTTTTTTACAAATTTAATTTATTTGAGGGTAGTTAACAAATAACCTATTTTTGAATTTCTTTCTTTAAAGCTTTAACACTAAAGATTTTGCCTTTTTTTATATAAACCTTTGTTTTTTTTAAATTCACAACGAGTTACTTAAACTTTAGATAAAATTATATTTAAGCTTACGTCTCTTGTAGCCCTAATATCAGACACATAATCTATCCTCACCGAAATTTAAACCAAATTATCTTTTGTATTTACCATACTAAATAAAAACGGTATGATCATGCCCAAGTATGAGGCTGTTTTCCTAACGTTCATTAATGATCCAAAGGCTAGGTCAGTATAATGTTCTTGTTATAAATTTAATTAATGAAAAAAAATCAAACACAATCCAAACTCTCAGCATAAAATAATTGGTCGTAATAAAAGGGCATATTACGAATTCATTAATTTTTATCTTTTGAAGTGTATGATGTTACCTACATGTGACGTCATGTTAAATAAACCCAGTATTTTCTAAGTTAATATATTTACTATCTATCCACCAAGTTTTAATAATATAACATTGAAACTAAAAACACAAATTCCTAAATAATTCTAAAAATACCCATACACTATCGTAATATATATTTAATTATCTACAACTTAGACTATTTGGTTCATTCACGAAAATTGTTTGAAAGAATCTTCATGGCAAGATTTAGATTTAAAAAAAGAACAACCTTGGAAGTATCTTAACTAGAATAGGAACCTATTTAAATTTATAGAATGATGCTTGGACTAAATGACCACAGGCATGGTTTTTACCAAATAGTACACTTATTAAAAATATTATCAATCACTAAACTTTTTTTAGCATATAACACCAGGTTTTATTAGCTATATATTCTTTCTTGGTCTTCTACTGTCAGTGTAGAATATGTAACCGGCATCTGAGGTTGGGGCACCATATCATTGTGGTTACTTCGTTCAATCGAGATGACATAATGATGATAATGATTATGTGATGCCAGTAGAAATCTCGACCTATATAACTACACCATGAAAACAATTTCAGCAAAAATAAATTTCGTACCACCAAGAATCGAACCTGAAACATCTAGTTTATTTTTAGTACCGTGTCTTATCTGTTCAGGCTATCTATACGCATATGTACTGATTACGATAATGAGTTAGGGATAAGGAAGAGTTAATCAAAAGGAAGTGTACCCGCATTTGCGTGGGGGGAAGAGTGATTTATTTGGGGGNGGGGGGGGGGGGAGGAACACCCAAACACCCTCAGTACACCAGCTAGAGATTCGAACGCTGATCTCTCAGTCATTAAAAGTGTGTTCTAATACGAGAGTGACGCTTTAGACTATGCGGCCACCAAGGTAGGTCTCTAGATAAGTAGCAAAGAACGCTAACCACTAGTCAAAGGGCCTGGGCTAATAATACAATCATTATTTATGATTAAAAAGTGAAATAAAATAGGGCAAAGCTATTCACATACTCGTTCAAAGTAATGGGACGTTTCAATAAAGTATTGGTAGTTTAAGGGGGATGTTTCCATATACTTTGTCTCGTTTTAGAATCGGGGAGTTTTGATTCGAATGTAACAAATTAGGATACAGATTCTGGAAGGGTGGAACTTTTTTTTTTGTTTTGTTTTTGCAGTGAACATATATTATTAATCGTGTGGTATTTTGATCTTGTTTGGTGGCCGCAAAGTCTATTACGCCACTCTCTCACAATAGACTAGACTGCCGATGACGGAGAGATCAGGGTTTAAATCCCAGTTGGCTTTACTGATAATTGTTTTCCTTAAGTGTGTATCTACTCTTTCCTTCTAGGCAAATGCAGGTACATTTCTCCTAATTTCAACCATCCTCATTCCTGACACATTAGTGTAATTAATAAATACACGTATAGCCTAAAACCCGCCTCGGTCGCGTAGTTGGCTAACGCGCTTCACGTGTTGAGCTCTACTGCTGAGGACGGGGAGATCAAGGTTCGAATCTCGGTCGGGTGAGATGGGGGTGGTTTTTCCTAAATGGTTTTCCACTCTCCTTCCACGCAAATGCGGGTTCACTTCCTCTAATACAACCTTCCCAATTCCTAATCCATTAGAGTAATTAGTACTTAAAGCGTATAACCCGAACGGGTAGTTAGACGTGGTGCTTAAAAAAATATACGTATAGCCTAAACGTGTAGTATGGTGCAGTGCAGTCACATGACTTAACGTATGAATACGTTAAATTAGATCTAGTAACTAGATTAGGAACTCCCAGTTAAAATTGGACAATAGTTTGATGTCGTAGAAGATAACATATGTAAAAAAAAACAATGTCATGGAATCTTTCACTACCAATAAAAATAAAAATAAATGTTAACACAAAGGGTAAAGCCAGCGTTCAGAAAATCTGATATTTTTTTGAAAATGTACGGCACCCTTAGCGTTAAATGAAAGATCTGTAAAAAAGACTTAGCCTATTACGCACTAAGAAACATTTCCCCTAATACATTGTTTGCCAACATGTTGCCCAACATGTTACCCAATATTTTAAATGGTCTGCAATAAACCACGTTTGCTAGTCTGGACGTGTTGACCAACATTTCCGACAGCAAAAAAACGTTGGCTAGTAGGTGAGATTGCTGATATAAATCATGTATCTCTTTTCACTAAACTGAGATAAAACATTTGTTAAATAACTTCTAAATCTGCAGGAGACATACGAGTTAAGTTCCTAAAACCACCTCCATCTTTAAGTTTAATTTCTGTCAGAAGCTTATTTGCATAGTACGAACCATTTTGAAGCACTTTACTAACCCACCATCGTTTTATTCTGCTCTCTCTTATAAACAGCTCATAGCTACAGTAGCCCCATTGCTTGTTTGGTGCTGACTGACAGCTCACAGCTAACTTCTGACAGTCAGCATTTAAGTATATACCTACATTTTAACTGTCAGAAGTTACAGCTACTAAACACATGTTTTTGCAGATCATATGGTTTGGCGTAGGGATATATAATTTGGTCTGGTAACTTTTCAAAGCTATCAGCTGTCATCTGTGAGCTGTCAGTCAGCACCAAAGAAGTCATGGAGCTACTGTACATACAAAGCACAAGCCATAGCAGCAGCATCCTCAACATACATCCTTAATTCAACTTAACTCTGTACGGGAAACAAATATTTCATCATTGTAGTTTGGACGCGAGACAATGTTCCTTTAATGTTTGTCAACATCTGTTTCCCATGTTGGCCAACAGATGTGGAACAGTTGGGATAAGGTTGGGCAACAGTTGGCCAACAATGTATCCAAGTTCGTACTAGACTTTAGAATCGTATTGAACTAAGTCACCATTGATTCAAAAGTAGGGGCTCGGTGCACTAGTGAGGGAATAAAGGGGAGAGTATTGTATGGGGAGAGGGGATAGCCTGTGATTTTCTTACCACTCTCCAGGCTGATGCAAGGTGTATCTCAATCATACAACTTAGGGAATTTTTTAGTACCACGTCTTATTACCCGTTCAGGTTTTACTAAGCATTCTGATGTGATAAGGATGAAGAAGGTATCATTTAAAGAGAGTGTACACCAATTTGCGTGGAGGGAGAGTGGATAACCATATAGAAAAAAAACCACCCTTAGCACACCCGATCGTTATCGAACCTAAATCTCCACGTCCTTGGAAGTCCAGATTATTGCGAGGGTGATGCCTTTGGCCATGCAGCCAATGAAGCGGCACAACCTAGTTAATATTGAATAATTCTTCTATTAAACATATATTATTATTACTATTATTATTATTATTATTATTAGCACTGCGTCTTACTACCAGTTCGGGTTATACGCACTTGCGCTAATGTGTAATGGTAGGGTGATTGTGAGATGAAATGGAGGACCTACAGTTTAACGTGGAATCCGAACCACGGTGGAGGCCTGGCATTCCCCACATTCACAAGATGTCTTGTCAGAGGTGAAGGATAGTTTTGGTAATCAGATAAATCTGTGCCGGGACCGAGGATTGAACCCCGGCCGCCAGCATGGAAGTCTGACACCTTACCCCTAGACCGCAAGGTCACCTATTAAACATATAGTGAAAGTGAAAACAATTGAACTACCCTTAGGAAATAAGTTTGTTTGCGAAGGTACACTACTATATAGATATTAACCTCTTTTATAGTTGTAAAAACTATTAGATCAATTTTGATATGTTTATATGAAGGCTTAAAGAATACGGATTGAAAGGGAATCCAAAAGGTCAATGGGAAAGAAGCATGTTACGTTGGTTTGGCCATATCAAGAGGATTATTGAGGATTGAGTGATGGAGAAAGTATATTAAGGTAGAGTGTGTGTGGATCAAAATAAAGGGGTAGCCCATGTAAGAAGTGGCAAGATGCGGTAGACGTATGTGGGAAAAAGTGAAACATTAAGAGTTTTAAGAATAAAATAAGATGCATGTGTCGGTGTATGGGTGTTGTTAAAGAGTTTGAAGGATAAGCAAGTGTGTAAGAATGGGGCCGTTGTTTTTTGAGCTAGATGCACAGCTAAAGTCCGTTCACCGTAGGAATTGTTTTCTGAAAGGCCCTTTTCCCCACCAGAAATCTATTATAGAGTAGGATATTGGTAAGAAAAAAAGACCTTTCAGAGAGTAATTCCTACCATGAATGGAGTATACTTGTCTACCCCGTAAGATAATGGCGTGATTAATTATGAATGTATGTATGTATGTTGTAATGATACTGTTTTGGACCTCTCTCATATATTCAAAAAGTCATGGATTTAGTGTATATTTCTTTAACGAAATGTATGTGAAGTTTCCTTTTAATACTTAATCCATGAATAATCACGCGTTATCAGGAGTAATTTCAATTAACTACGTTTTAAAACTGTATTTCTTTAAAATACACCCTCAGTATTTGAAAATCAGGTGATGTGCTGGCTGCCTTTACCCAATACGAAGATAGCCTTCACAACATCAGGTTTCCAGGAGTTCTTCTATTAGTTAGTTTTAACACTAGTGACAAGGGGTCCAAGAAGCAAGGGGCAAGACTTATATAAGTAGCTTGTTCGTATAAATACAGACAAAAAAAAAGTAATTTTTTGGAGAGAAAATCTCAGTCTGTAAAAGCACTAGCTCAGGCTTTCCGCGTCAGTTTGGAAATGAACAAGACTGTATCCATGTCAATTTTATGATAATAAAAGTGAAATTAATAAAATAAATCGTGTGAAATGTTAAATCTTTAATAATTTCGACAGTCAATCAATCAGTAATACTACAGTGAAATGTGTAAAATCAGATCGACATAGACGTGTGATAGATAACAAGTGTGCAGTAAGACACGCACGCGTCGTCATCATCTTACAACCCGCTATTGTTTAAATTACTGCCCAACCCAAAGGCATACAAGGGTCCGCATCCACATCATCATCATTATCATCATCCACAAATAAAACCTGGCAATACTATAATGTATGTATGTATTAAATTCTTTGTGATCTTTATCCATCACTTTTGTTGGTTATTATCAATACTTATAAAATAACACTAATACATACAGAATAACAGAATGCTATCAGTTTGGATTGAAAAAATAAGTTTTTTAATTTATAAACGGCCCTTTTTTTTTGGAGAATTGGACTATATCATAGAAGGAAATGTGTGACAGAATGAGTACAAATGCACCCTAGAGAGCTGATTCCCCCTTAATATCACCCCGAGAGCAACTTGTTTGAGGGTCTTTTTTTTTACCGTGGAAATATGTTGTTAGCGGAAATATTGTTTGTGACAGCACTCACTTTTAGAAATGTTTTAAAGGGGGAAAAGAATGAAAAAGAGAATAAGAAAATGAAATAAAATAATAAAAGAGAAAAGTATAACATAACGAAAAAATAATAGGAAAAGGAAATGAAAATGTATATATAATTGAGAGCAGTAAACTAGGATAACAATAAGTAACAACACAAAAATAGTGGTAGCAGTAAATGATGAAAAAACGGATATAGAAAAGAGAGTAAATAAAAAACATTGTCGAGAGAAACGAGAGTAAGATATAGGAATAAAGAAATAATTAATGGCAGAGAAAGGGGTATAGCTAAATAAAATCGTGAATTGAAAATAAACTGAAAGAGATTGAAGTCGAAGGAGAAAGAAAAGTGTGTTTGACTGAGAAAGTGAGTGTAAAGATGTGAATCAAATATAAAGGGAAGTAGAGGGACCAGAATTGGTGATCTCATGGTCTGAGGCGTCACTCTCCCAATATACTGTACTGTCAGTATTGGGGTTCGAAGGCTGGTAGGGTGAGCTAAGGGTGAGCTTTCCTAAATGTCTTTATACTCTATCTTTCTTTGTAGAAATGTTAGTACATTATTCAACTGTCCTCGTCCCTAACTCATTAGCGCAATTAATATCCAAATGGGTAGTAGGACGCTTTGGCAAAAAAAATCTAATTGTTGTAAGTTTGTATTATTTATTTAAGGAAATTATATTTTTTGGTTTTAATAACGAGTCATAAAATGAGGACTAAATCAATGACAATAATTGTCTATTGCTTTAATAAATATATGATGAAATTGTTTCAGACACTGTCGGAGAGGGTAGAAGTAGGGGTACAGGGAGAATATGAGTTAGTAGAGGAAGCAAGATTGAAGCTATGGTTGTATAGTGAGGATGTTGGAGTACATGAGGCAGTAGAGGAAGCATGATTGAAGGTATGGTTGTATAGTGAGGATGTTGGAGTACATGAGGCAGTAGAGGAAGCAAGATTGAAGGTATGGTTGTATAGTGAGGATGTTGGAGTACATGAGATAATAGAGGAAGCATGATTGAAGGTATTGTTGTATAATAAGAATGTTGGAGTACATGAGGAAGTAGAGGAAGCAAGATTGAAGGTATGGCTGTATAATGAGGATGTTGGAGCACATGAGATAATAGAGGAAGCAAGATTGAAGGTATGGTTGTATAATGAGGATGTTGGAGTACGTGAGATAATAGAGGAAACAATACAGATATACTATGGGCATGTAATGAGGATGAAAATAGAGAGGATGCGAAATAAAATATTGGGAATGGATTATGTAGGGAAAAGACCGCAAGGGAGGCCTATGAAGAGATGGGAGGAGAAGATCACAGTAAGTGTTCAAGTGAGAGGAGAAGAATGGAATAAATTAGAAGAAGGAATGTAAAGGGAGGAAGAATAGAGGAAGATGGAGGAATTTCACTAAACTGACCCAGTCACTGGCTGGAAACATTTGATGACGAACTGTCCAAGGAAATTTCACTATCTTCAAGACCTGTAATATACCTCCCTTAGTTAGAACCCAACCCCGACGATAGTATAATATCGTCTTGTATCCTCTTTGAGTAGATATGATCAATTTTGCTAAAATTTATAGTGAAAAAGAAAGCCACTTTTTTTAAAAACTTGTTTTTCTTGTTTCTAAGATTCTATGTGATCGGCAAAGCATGCGTGCTTCGCGAGGAAACAGCGTGGGTACATAAGATACCCACCAATCTTAGTAAAAATCTTGAAACGTTTTCAACCAAGTCTAACAAAAAAAAAAGTAGAAATAAACAATACAGTATGGTTTGTTTTTGTACGAGTGTGGTGTGTCGCGTACCGTATAAAAGTCATTTGTAGTACCGTCACGTTCGGTACGTGAAGCGGTACACTAACTTTGAAAAAAATATAGAACTACTGGGAAAAATTAAATTATTGTATTTTACTGTGGTTTTTTTTTTGTGATTCACGTACGTCATGTTTTATGGCCCATACGGAATAGTTATATATCAATAAAAATAGGATAAAAATAGCGTATAATTAATGAAATTTGAGTGAAAGGAGAGTTAAAAAAAACATTTGAGTACAATTATTTACAGTCAAGTTATAATATAAATAACCCTATCTGATATCTAAAAACGTTACTACATCTATTTTCATGTATTGATACGTCAATTCACGTTATCTTCAGATGAAACTTTTGATATATGATTTTTTTTTTAAAAAAAGGTTCACCTTACTAAAATTTGACTATAACTACCCCCAGATTTGCACCAAGATCTCCCCGTTACCTGCAAACCACACCAGGTGATACCAAGGCCTTTGTCCACCTTATTATTATTATTATTATTATTATTATTAGCACCGCGTCTTACTACCCATTCGGGTTTTACGCATTAACGCTAATGTGTTATGGTAGGGTGATTGTGAGATGAAATGAAGGACCTACAGTTTAACGTGGAGTCCGAACCACGGTGGAGGCCTGGCATTCCTCACATTACATTCACAAGATGTCTTGTCAGAGGTGAAGGAAGTGTTTGGTAATCAGATAAATCTGTGCCGGGACCGAGGATTGAACCCCGGACTCCAGCGGAAAGGTCCGACACCTTACCCCTAGACCACCAGGTCACCCTTTGTCCACATGGCCATCGGTGTTGGCTAGACGCTTGATCACCTCATAACAAGACCATAGATATTTTTACCCTTTATAAACGTTATTTTAATGAGATTATATTAAAACTGTAATATAATGTTAAATTTATATTTTCATATTCTTAAATTAAAAAAACTACAACTCGACACGGGAAAAAAATCAGGATACTTGTGTTGTGAAGGCCCTATATTACTCTGATATTTAAGTTGTATGTTAATATCCTATAATCAACCTATTATGAAATCGCAAGCTTAGAATTTATATTAACAACACATCTAATGCATTTTCATACGAAAACTATCTACAATCCACTTTGTAACTTAAAGATAGGGATTAGCAGATGTTAGCAGAATCTGATGTAGATGTGTTTTTGCAGTTTTTATAGCATCCCCTACCCGCCTCGTGTGGCGTAGTTGGCTAACGCGCTTGTCGTGTTGAGCTCGACTGCTGAGGATGGGGAGATCGAGGTTCAAATCTCGGTCGGGTGAACCAACGGTGGTTTTTCCTAAATGGTTTTCCACTCTCCCTCCACGCAAATGCGGGTTCACTTCCTCTATTTCAACCTTCCCAATTTATAATCCATTAGAGCAATTAGTACTTAAAGTGTATAACCCGAACGGGTAGTAAGACGCGGTGCTAAATATTATTATTATTATTATAGCATCCCTTTTTTTTCGGATAAATTTAAAGAAAAAATCTGCCGTAGAGAAATATGCAGTTTAATTTTCTCCCTATGGTGATATCAACAGTTGTTGAATAGCTGTAGTGAACATAGCAGTATTAGATGAGAAACTTTTTAAATGAAGAGAAAAAGTTGTCATTAAATTCCAGGACACCCTTGACAGATATTCAACAACTGCTTAAATTTAAATAAATATTATATTTCTTTTGACCAAAAATGTTTGATATAAAAAATTGAAAAACAATAACCTTTTCTCACGTTCCTTTAACTTACATCTTAAATAAATTTCAAAAATTATTTTTAATATATATAATTTTCAATTTCAATAATATGATCATATCCTTTTTGAAATTTATTTATGGTGTAAGTTTAGGGGACATGTGAAAAGTTTATTGTTTTTCCATTTTTTATATCAAAAATATATATTATACACAATCTAGTTTTAAGATTATATAATTTATTTGAGGTTAGTATTATATATAATATATATATATATATATTTATATATAATATATATATATATATATAATCACAATATCTGTATGTATATATATATATATATATATATATATATACATAAAGATATTATGAAATCAACACTAAAGAAGAAGGAGCCTTGATATTTATTCATGCATAACATTATTGATTTTATTTTACTAAGCTGAAACATGATTTAAAAAAATAAGTCAACTACCGTATCATTATAAGCTGGAAAAAGACCACACAATATAAACTTTTTAACAGACTTTAAAAAAAAAATCCCATATCTTATAATTTTCAACATGATTTGTTTAGCAAATTACCTCTACAAGTAAGAGGGTCAGTCCCCTACTCCCATCTCTGCTACGTCCCTCCACCCTCTTGCCCATTTAATCCCCCCTCATTCAAAAACTAGTCATGTTGTTTGGTTAACCTGAGGAGGAATCAGACCGGATAGAAAGCCCACTCCTTCTATCAAAGACACAAGCTCTAGAGCGGCAATCACTGAGGAAAATAATAGCATGTCATATACAATGCAATTTTCGTGGGAAGGGCCTAAATGACAGCAACAATATATGTGCTTTCATTTAGTCATACGTCACGTTCTGTTATCTGCAGCTCTCACTTGATATATAATACTATCAATCATTTAAAAACAATAATAATAATTTAGTAACATTTATCAATTTTAGAATAAAAAGGTTAGTATTTTATAAATAGCCTTTTGTGTGAAAATTAGACCCTAAAGTCCTTATAGCTAAGAAATAAGGAGGAAATATGTTGTTCTTTTGGTTGTTATTTGGTATCGAATATTATTTTTATTTCCACTAGTGTACCAGTGGGCGTTGGACTAATATTTAACATGGTCCATCATTAACTAGGAGGTTGGTGTTCGAACCTCGATCGGGTGTATTTGTAGGGGAAAAGGAGGAGAGAAAGTTTCTATAAATTATTTACACCATGTCTTTTACATCCTATATCCAGGTTAATGCTTGTACAACTAATACAGAATAACTTATTCATCCTTACCTCTTAGTTTAAGTTTTTAGTAACCATTGTTTTAAACTTAACACTATTAAAATATATATTTTTTTATTCCCACTCCCTTTTAATTTGTGTTTGACTGTCTAAAAGACACGTAGGTTTATCATCTTAAGACTGGTTAACATAATATATTGATAAATACCATTTTAAAAACCATTCCTGCTTTGTTTTGGCGTTTCAATTATCACTCTACACTTTTATCCTCCAAGAGATATCTGTAGTTTCGCTACTCTATAACCCATTTCATTGATTGGCTATCGGTAAACTTTACCATGCTCCCGTTCTTTGGAGCTGAAATGGACTAGGCCTTCATATGGTCATTTGAGGCCTGGGGCTGCTTGAAGTCCCAAAACTACAACTTTTTTTTTCTTTAAGGGGGCAATTAGCAAGATTGTAGACGTCAAAACTAAACGGAGAAGTTGAAATGCATCGAGGGAAAAACACACACACTACAAAAAAAAAGGAACGTTGATTATATCTATTAGCAGAGATTGAAGAATCGTCCTTAGGGCTAAATAAAAAGAACATGTTTGCTACAGTGTTCATTGTTTTTTTTGTTTTTTTAGATATTAAATGCAATATATATTGTTTCAAAAATAAACATTGGAGATAAATAAAAAATTGATATAAGAAATAAAAGATATTTATAATGTGACTTTAATATTCATAAAACTTTTGCCAGCACCTTGTAGATCCACTAATAGATAGTTTTGAAATATAATTGGTCAAAGGTCATTTACTTTATTTTGCTCAGAAGGAAAATAGAGTTTAGAAACTTGTTAACACTGGTATGACATATAAAGAAAGTGAATAGATAGATAATAAACTCTTCTCTTAAAACTACCAAAGAAGTAATTAACAAAGGGCACCGCCTAGTTAAAGGGAAATATCATAACATGAAGGTGAAATGGAATAGGACGTGAAAAAAAAGTCAGTGTTTTTGCAATTTTTACGGAAAAACAGTTTTTTGGCTAAAATAAATAAAATATTGCTCCTGTACAAATATAGAGATTAATTTTCTTCACACATTGAAACCAATAGTTCCTGAATATCCATCATTAGCATAGCAGCATTAGACGATAAACTTTTTTAATTAATAGAAAAAGTTGTCATTACATTCCAGGACGTCCTTGAGAGATATTCAATAAATTTTGATGTCACCATGTGAATAAGATTACATTCTATGTTTGTACTGAAGCAATATTTTATTTATTTTGGCCCAACAAAATGTTCTATCATAAAAACTGCAAAAAACACTGACTTTTCCTTGCATCCCCTTCTTTTCCACCTTGAGGAATTTATAGTAGCCCCGTGGCTTCTTTGGTGCTGACTGACAGCTCACAGCTGACTTCTGAAAGTCAACATTCAAGCATATACCTAAATGTTGACTGTCAGAAGTCAGCGGTGACCTGTCAGTCAGCACCAAAGAAGCCACGGGGCTACTGCATAATGTGATTGGCCGTTTTGAAGTTTCGAAACCAGTTAAACAATTATTCACTGTCCTCGGATTTTCTGTTGTGTCCTTGTTAAAAAAAAATTACCTCCTTTGTTTGAAGAAGGATATATCAATCTTCTTGACCATTCGTCATCCATCAATATCCTCACAAAAAGGACACGTGATAAAATGCAATGAAAATCCTTTGACAACTATTAAACTCTTGTATTCCTGAAAATATAACATTGGTTTGTTGTATCACAAGGAATGTGTATTTTACAACCATACAAGCAAGGAAGATACAAAGTTCATAATTACATTATCTTCCCCTCAGACAGTTGTGTCTTGAAAAAATATATATATTTGGGTATATATATATATATATATTTAAAATATTGATAGCATTAAAAAAATATACTCATTGAATACAAAGTCCTAAAAATAACTCAAAAATTAGGCAGATCAATCAAAATAATACATACAAACAAATCCAAATGACAAAAAAAAAACGACCACTGAATGACAAAAATGTTTCTAAAACCTTGGGATTATGAGCAGAATTTATTTATACATGAGCATTTTCTGTGATCTGCAGGGGAAAAAAAACAACACGGCATCAAAGTCCTGGCTTGTTAATAACACTAACACACGGGGCTATTTACAACGCTATGTTCAGTTACTCCGCTGAGCAAACTACTCCATAAATTAGTCAACAAAGTAATTATAATCCAGTCATGTGTTTTTTCCCTCCTACCTCTTCATATGTAGGGCATAGTCATAAATACGCTGGTTAGAGCCTCAATTTATTTACATAACATTGGAGGAGGTAGGCGGATAAACAAGACTTCTTGTTTAATTCATCCCGATGGATCCATTCGTTGTGATTGCTTTATAAAAGTCAATTATCAAGAGCAATTAATTAGCGGGAAGACATTTTTAACACCTTTTTGTACCAGTTTGATTAACAATACGTGGAGTGCGCTGAGTGGGCTGATAGTTTATGATATTCAAGAGGAGGTATTCGAGAGCCTGTAATGTATTTTACAAATGCGTCTTATCGCGGGACTAGCAGTCTTCAAGTAACACGCTCTGTCTTATCGCGGGACTAGCAGTTTTCAAGACCACGCTCTGTCTTATCACGGGACTAGCAGTCTTCAAGACCACGCTCTTTCTTATCGCGGGACTAGCAGTCTTCAAGAAAACGCTCTGTCATATCGCGGGACTAGCAGTCTTCAAGACCACGCTCTTTCTTATCGCGGGACTAGCAGTTTTCAAGACCATGCTCTGTCTTATCACGGGACTAGCAGTCTTCAAGACCACGCTCTGTCTTATCGCGCGACTAGCAGTCTTCAAGACCACGCTCTGTCTTATTACGGGACTAGCAGTCTTCAAGAACACGCTCTGTCTTATCGCGGGACTAGCAGTTTTCAAGACCACGCTCTGTCTTATCACGGGACTAGCAGTCTTCAAGACCACGCTATTTCTTATCGCGGGACTAGCAGTCTTCAAGAACACGCTCTGTCATATCGCGGGACTAGCAGTCTTCAAGACCACGCTCTGTCTTATCACTGGATTAGCAGTCTTCAAGACCATGCTCTGTCTTATCGCGGGACTAGCAGTCTTCAAGGCCACGCTCTGTCATATCGCGGGACTAGCAGTCTTCAAGACCACGCTCTGTTCTAAGGAAGACGGCGTTTTAGAGATAATCTACCCGCATTTGAGTGAAAGGAGAGTGGGAATCCACTTTTAAAAAAAACCACCCTCAATAGACCCAACTGGGATGTGAGTCCCAATTCCTCTGTCATCAGCAGGCCAGTACAAGACCTTATGAGAGAGTCATTACAGTAGCCGCAGCTGCCTGCTTGTATCTCATTTTGTAGAGCGAGTGCGAGTATTGAATCTTTTAAAAAAAACTCGATTAACTCCTCTATGGCAAATTTTATAAAGATGGATGGTCAAAGATGAGATTGCTTCAACTGAAAGGACCAATAATAATTATGCAGTTCGCGCTGATTTCTTGTGTTTGGCACGTGACCACATTCCAGTTTTGCTTTTGTTTCTTAGCGAGCACATCAATCCACAATAACGTGCGGTGTATGGATGTGTGTAAAACTTTTTTCCAGTAAATGGGTCCCTCTTAAGGGTGCCGCCTCGGTATGTGAGAAATTGCCGCAAAGACGTTCCGCTCTAACTCAATACTTAACTCTACAATATTCTTTTTCAAAATATGGTTCACGCCAAAATAGAATATAAATATTTCAACAAGATTCTCTCTACTTAACAACCCTATATTTTGAGTTTTATTAACAGAAACAAATGTTTGAAAATGTTACATTAACTCATTTTCAAAGACCTTTTGTGTGAAGTTATGAGAATAAACTTGATGAAAAAGTTCTGTTAAAGTGCTGTTCACTTAACTTTCCTCTAACAAATACTGTATTTTTATTATATTTTGGTAACTAGCAGCGATCTTTACTCTCTACCTGGAGATAAGAGGTTTCTTAGATTTTCTCCCCCTTTCCCTACTGACATAATAAAGGGTGGTTGTAGGTGAAGGGTGAAAAGGAAGATTATCTTGGACAGAATATATAAGTAGTTCAAGAAAAGAACACTGACAGCTATCGATACTTCCTCACTCATTGAAGCGGCCGCTTAACTACGATAGGGGACGACAGCCTTAAGACCTACTACGGTTACCAGTATGTAAATACTACCAATTCCAACATCTTAACGCCCACAGTACAGCTGCCACTTATAATTTACCCCCCTCCCCTCCCCAACCCCTTCCTCGACAACACAACCTGCCCCCAAACGTACAAGCTTGTTCTTTCAAATGTGATGATCTTTTATTCAAATTATTTCGGAGACGTTAAGGCTCTCAACTATGTGATTACTTAATAAAAATAATGCAAATGAATGGAAGGAGAAATTGTGTATTAAGCTGTCTACAGGATGAAGAGTGAGGACTAAACAATTTAATCCACGTCACCTGAAACGTCATGATCAAATTTAATTAAGTCCCTGTGGGGGCTACCGATAGTGCTGTGAAGTCTTGGAGATTTATAATTAGTTTTTAATTTTGGAGATGGATTTATTATTAAAACTGATTTGTTGCTTACTTAGCTCACGTTTAAGGATCCAGGACTGTCTTGATATACTCGTATTTTCTTCATGAATGATATTTCAATCGAATGAGCTGTCTTAATTGTGAGGATAGTCTAATCACAAATACATTTAACTATGATACACGTGAACGAGATGGTATTAAAACCAATGACAGTTGAATTAAATAACAGCTAAAGTTAAATCAACTGACAGAAAGACTGGTGAACCAAATGGCCAATAAAACAAATTAAAATTTATTTAAATAGTTGTGGGAATGAAAGTTGTAAAATTAACATTTAAAACAAATGACATTTGGATTAAAAAAATAATTGAAATAAAAGCAAATGACCGTTAACCTTATAGAGATGTGAACCAAAAGGAAGTTTGAACAAATAACAATTAAAACAAATGAGAGTTTAATAAAGGAATATTTGAAATTCAAGTCAATGACAGATGAACTTCAAGACAGGAAAACTTAAGTGCAATTTAAACAAATAACAGTTTAACTTAAATGAATGGTGAACCAAAGAGAGATAAAAAAAACCTCCCTACTCCCTAAAAGTCCAAGTATTTCTAATTATATTTTAAAAGTAAATATTTAATAACACATTGCTACAATTCTAGCTTAAGGCGATTGGCCCATTTCATTGGGCGTGCAAATGCAGAGCCATGGGAAAAAACGGCTATTTTCAAGAGTTTTTATTTTTATACTGTTTTTTTTTCGGAAACGGTTTGTTCAAGAATAGAAGCATGTTGATTAAGTTATGATTTTTATATACACACCTCCTCTATAATTTTAACATTGAGTAAATAACAATAAAATTGAAATTTTTCAATAAAAAAACTGCCAGCTTCATAACAAAAAACAAGAAAATGTAACAATTAATAATCATCGATACATTATTTTAGAAGGGGTGTTGAAAATATTAACATAAACATTTCACTCGTTCTCGAGAAAACTGATATTTACAAACTTTTGGTTTTTCCGAAAGACCTGTCCGATAGCAGGCGCCACCTACGGTTTCCGTGATCCATCTGTTCTTGTTGACGCGGAAGGATACTTTGGTCGGTTGTGAAGCCACGCCCCTCCTTTCACCCTCCCAACCACCTCCTCACAAAAAAGGTTTTAGACTTGCACTCGACAGGGCCGAGGGCCTTAAGTACTCCAATATGAAAACTACAGGAATTAGAGAGATGAGTAATCTGATTGCTGGTGCAACATTGTCGTTACATGCCTACGCACTGTTGGCTCAGTAGCATGTATTAGATAGAAACTAAAGTAATATTGACTTCACATAATTAAGCAGTGGCGTGGCGTGGAATGTTGCCAAGCTAGGCAGTTTTTGGATAGTGTCTGCCCCTGTTAATAATTGATCTCATCACTCAGTAGAACACTCATTGACAGTGTCGTGTCACGGAGTGTTGCCAGGGTAAGCAAAGTTAGTTTAAACTGTACCTGTGAATTGATCTCATTGCTCAGTAGAACACTCATTGTCAGTGTCGTGTCATGGAGTGTTGCCAGGGTAAGCAGAGTTAGTTTAAACTGTACCTGTGAATTGATCTCATCACTCAATGGAACACTCATTGGCAGTGTCGTGTCGTGGAGTGTTGCCAGGGTAAGCAGAGTTAGTTTTAACTGTACCTGTGAATTAATCTCTTCACTAAGTAGAACACTCATTGACAGTGTCGTGTCGTGTTTGCCAGGGTAAGCAGAGATAGTTTAAACTGTACCTGTGAATTGATCTCATCACTCAGTAGAACACTCATTGACAGTGTCGTGTCGTGGAGTGTTGCCAGGGTAAGCAGAGTTAGTTTAAACTGTACCTATGAATTGTTCTCAACACTCAGTAGAACACTTATTGACATGTCGTGTCGTGGAGTGTTGCCAGGGTAAGCAGAGTTAGTTTAAACTGTACCTGTGAATTGATCTCATCACTCAGTAGAACACTCATTGACAGTGTCGTGACGTTGAGTGTTGCAAGTTTAAGCAGAGTTAGTTTAAACTGTACCTGTGACTTGTTCTCATCACTCAGTAGAACACTATTTGACAGTGTCGTGTCGTTGAGTGTTGCAAGGGTAAGCAGAGTTAGTTTAAACTGTACCTGTGACTTGTTCTCATCACTCAGTAGAACACTCATTGTCAGTGACGTGTCATGGGGTGTTGCCAGGGTAAGCAGAGTTAGTTTAAACTGTACCAGTGAATTGATCTCATCACACAGTGGAACACTCATTGACAGTGTCGTGTCGTGGAGTGTTGCCAGGGTAAGCAGAGTTAGTTTAAACTGTACCTATGAATTGATCTCTTCACTCAGTAGAACACTCATTGGTCAGATATCAACACACATAAATTTCCATGTGAGGTGTGGAGAGCAGAGCATAATGTTATGTGTGATTCATAAAATGGTCAACTTGAGACATAATGGAGTAGAACAGTTACAGTTTCAACCAGATCTACTTACCTTAGAAACACTCCATGCCACACTAATTAAATTAAGAGTTTTAAACAGCTTTTTTTTTGCTCAAATAAAATATATCGATTAGTGTGTGTAGATTAAACATACTAAGTTTATTCCTTAGACTTGATAGCGTTCCAGACTCAAGGTGTATGGGGCAATTTCCCCTTTTGTCGTCTTCCCCTTCTCTACACTATTCTCTGTATGTTTCGAGTCCACCACACACAGTACGATTTGGATAAGAAGAGATTAGCGAAACCTATTTTTGGAAATTTACAAAAGTTACAAAAACAATCTTTATAGGAGGAAGACACCTTTACTCAGTTTTTATTACTATTATTATTATTATTATTATTATTAGCACCACGTCTTACTACCCGTTGGGGTTATGCGCACTTACGCTAATGTGTAATGGTAGGGTGATTGTTGAGATGAAATGGAGGACCTACAGTTTAACGTGGAATCCGAACCACGGTGCAGGCCTGGCATTCCCCACATTCACAAGATGTCTTGTAAGAGGTGAAGGAAGAGTTTGGTAATCAGATAAATCTGTTCCGGGACCGAGGATTGAACCCCGGCCGCCAGCACAGAAGTCTTGACACCTTACCCCTAGACCGCCAGGTCACCTTCTCAGTCTTTAGATCTCTGCTAAAAGTCTCGGGTTTGGTTACCAGTATGATTGATAAATCGATAATTTGTAATCTTGGAGTTTTCCCCTTTTATATTGATAAATTAACGGTTGTGTAGCCAGGTGTTGTGTTTGTTCTATATGATATCATAAAGTCCAGACATATTGGCAAATAGACAGATATACAGATATAGGCAAATCTACGAACTTATACATGTTTTAAATACATAAAACATAAACATAGCTATAAGCTAATACTAGGACATTAAAATGACATTACTTTACATGTTCAATGTGTTTTCCAGCTTTGCTTGATGGGTTTTTTACTTATGTGTCCATATTTTATGGCCAACCTGTATATTTAAGAACTGTCAGTTCAGAAAGTTCATGTTAAATTTCTCAAACTTTTTTTTAATATAAATGTTCATACGTCAAACCACGTGATCTTTAGCTGGCACTTTTGATACAGATTATCAATACCTATAAAATAGACTATTACTAACAATATAGTAAAATTCTACCCATGCTACCAACTTCAGTGGCAGAAAGTTCCAAGGGGTCAAGTTCATGCTATACAGACCTGCTGATAACGGGAAGATTGGGGTTAGAATACAGGTTAGGTTTACTTAGGGTGGTTTTCCTTAAATGGTTTTCCACTCTCACTCCACACAAATGTGGGCATATTACCGTTTAAAATGATTCCTTCCTCATTTCTACTCCATTGTCATATATGCGTAGAACCTGAACCAGTACTAAGACACTCCTCGGTGGCGTAGTTGGCTAACGCGCTAATCGTGATGCGCTAGACTGCCAAGGACGGGGAGATCAAGGCTCGAATCTCGGTCGGGTGAACTGGGGGTGGTTTTTCCTAAATGGTTTTCCACTCTCCCTCCACGCAAATGAGGTTCACTTCCTATAAATTCAACCTTATTAATCCCTAACACATTAATGTAATTTTAACATAGGCATACACCCCGAACGGGTAGTGTGAATGGTGCTAAAAAAAAAAGACGATCTTGGCCACGGTGATACAAAAAATGACAACAATTTTGACCACAAGGAGTTTGTATTATCTTAAGTTTCCTCCCAACTAACATATTATTACTGAGAGTGGAACCAGTTCAAATTAAGAGTTTCAAACTTCTATGACGGTTGAAAATAGCACAGTCTATTATTATGTCAACTATGAAAGAGACATTCATACACGGACATTTTTTGACCTGACAAAAATTGATCTGGTGGTGGTTACGCCCCTATTTACCAATTCAACCCCTCCAGTCAAACATACATAAAACTCGGCTATAGAGTCTTCCCCAAACCAAAAACTAATTAGAAGAGGCCAAATAATCACTTTCTATAGTACGCGTCACCTTAATCCTTCCATGACGTCACACACGTATCAATTTATACTTTTCAAGGGAATATAAACTTCTAGGAACTTAACCGTTGTATCTCTTAACTCAATATGGAGTTAACTCATGCCAGCTCATTTAACTACCAACGTTGTATCTATTTAAGCTAGAACTTTCTCAAAATTTGGTATTGTTAACTATTATTTTTTTGTATGCATATTAGGTTAAAGTATAGTATCCGCAAGGCTGGATTTGTGTTAAGTATTAATGCTTAATTAATAACTGCTTACAATTTAAATTGCCGTTGTGTTGAGGCAAACGTACCTTTGTTTTAGAATATGTGTTCTACATTAACGAGTTACATCCTTTCTAATATAGACATAGCCATACTTGTCATAGTTGCAGGTCTAACATAGGTGATTCACACACAACGCTCCTAATTGGGGCAATAATGTCTAAAGTAACAGATATAATTCCCATCAATAAGCAATGGAACGTTTTGTATATGATCTCGTCAAACTATTTGTATTACTTTCGACTTGTTTGAATTTAAATAAACTGATTTGTTAAACTTGTATATCTCTCACATGTGTGATCTTTCCCACCTTTCTTTGTAAATCTTTGTAACTGTATTCGTCACTTCTTCTATCAGGAGAAGTGGCAATAAACAAAAAATTTCTTATTTCCTTCAATTCATCCAATATTCTAATCCTCCTCCTTCATAACCTCCTCGTTCCTAACCTCCTCTTTCCCTCAACTTTTCCTTCTATGACGTCGTGTAGAAGACGGTTCCTCCTAAGGATGTGTCCGATCCAGTTTGTTTTGCACCGAAGAGTCACATCCAAAATGGTTCTCTTCCCAGCCATCTTCTTGGGACTACTTCATATATCACTCTGTCTGTCCACCTGATCTTCTCAAGTCTTCTCCAGTGCCACATTTCAAAGCTCTACAAATATTTATTTTCCGTCTTCCTAAGATTCCAAGTTTCTGCTACAAATATAGCATTTCATGAGTTTATTTCTTAGTTCCAAACTCAACTCGCTGGTCAGTAGTAACCTCTTCTTAATGAAAGATTTCTTGGCTATGTCGATCCTCGACATAGTTTCTTTGGTGAAGTAGGTATCTACTCTAGAAGATTTTATTAATTGTGGCCAACAAAAAACTGCAATATTACAAGACCTTAGCTCAGGACCACTTCCTTTTGGCCGTAAAAACTTTCAAAACAAACAATTTTTTTTTCTGTTTAACTGTTTTTAAACTATTGAAAAACGAACTTATGAAAGTAACATTTGAATGTTTCTTTTTTTTTGAAGCAGCCTCTGTAGTATAGTAATTTTCAAATGAGAGATTCTAAAATACAGCGCTATATTCATGAATAAAATGGCGAACCAGCTAAAACAAGGGTGGGATGTTGATGACGTCATACAGACCCTTCTTTTCGGTTGTGTTCATGCACTTTTTACAAAGATAAAACGTTTTATCTTGAAACTAATATTTTGTATGGCTCCTCTCCGAGTTATAAAAAAAACCTTTTAATTGGAATGCGGGGGGGGGGGGGGGGGGGG
>CABFVX010000085.1:311265-331889 GCA_902151425.1 Timema shepardi | reverse complement strand
GGGGGGGGGGAGGGGGGGTCAGTTATAAGAAGATACAAGTGGTAAGTATGATACCTTTTAATTTATTATTTCATGTACTATAATATTTATTGTTACCAAAACCACAAAACATAAAATATAGAGTTTTATTAACATATTTTGTTAATTCAATAAATTAAGAAAAATATTAATATCACAGTGATCTTTAAGGAAGTGTTGTTAGAATCGCTTAATAACATTTTTTATTGATAATATAGTATTAGCAATCAAATAATAAATATTTTTGAATAAGTTGACATTAGTGACTTTCAGAAAAGTTTGCAATAACAATAGTCTGCAGCTGTCACTTAACACTTCTCCTACAGCAAATAGGGTGTAGCTTCCAATTCACCAAGTAAAGTCCGTTCACCGTACGAATTGTTTTCTGAAAGGCCCTTTTCCCTACAAGAAATCTATTATATAGTAGGATATTGGTAGGATAAAAGACCTTTCAGAGAGTAATTCCTACAGTGAATGGAGTATAAACAACTTCGTTAAATAAATGTTTCAAGTTAAAAGTTAAAGCCGTTCTATTGTGCCAGTCTCTGCCTCCCGAGCTAAGTCAAGTCTACCTCTGGCGCATGCGCGGTGGGAGTTGTCCTTTCATCGCTGTCACGGTCAGCTCCTTGATTGTCATGTCACCACTTTTTATGGTTATTGTAAGGTTATCATTTACTTTTCAGGGGGAAGCTGCCGCCGAGTGACAGGCATAGTTAAATTCTAGAGTTACATGGATTCAAGAGAATAGGAGTAGTCGCCTTTGTGTTGCGTTCACTCTTTTCTTACAGTCTTCCGTTCTAGAAATTTAAGAGCAGATGGGGTTTCCACGCAAATTTGGGTACACTTCCTATAAAATAGGCTTTTATCATCCTAACACACTGACTTTTTTTATAACACCGCGTCTTATTACCCGTTTGGGTTATACACCTATATACTAATTACGTTCGTGGTTTTAGGGATTAGGAAGGTTATATATTTTAAGGAAATGTACCCACGTTTCCGTGGAAGGAGTATGGGAAAACCTTAGATAAAAACCACCCTCAGTACACCTGACCGAGATTTGAACTTCAATCTCCCCGGCATCTGCAGTCTAGTCTACTGCGAGAGTAGCGCGTTAGACCATGCGGCCATCAAAGCGGGTATTGGCGTAATTAATACATATAAGGTATGCGTAAAATTATTCTGATAAGAATTTGACCTCTTGAACTTTAGTTGATATAATCAAATTTCTGAAAAAGCGCTTTATATTGAATGCCAACTTTTTGCTGTAAGCCTATACATTGATTCAAATTTAACTTTATTATTATTGTGATTTGCAGGTATTTATAATATCTATCAAAAGTGACAGCTCCAGACCATATGATTACGTATGACTACATTATTAATATGTAATTTAGATGCCAAATAAGGCCTTACCAATAAAAATTGGACTGTAAATACTATTTAAATGGTAGGACATACATAACAAAGCTAGTTTTCCATTGCCCTATTTTTTATATTCTTGCTATCGGACAGTGTCAATAAATTAGGTCTATGGAAGCATTAATATTATAATTAGAGTGAAAAGATACAGTGCATGAAACTAATGTATTAACTTTTCACAGTTGGAGTCTAAAGTTTAGGAAAAATTCGGAACGAGCTAAAAAATACTCATCAATACTGTATTTATGATGATATATAGGCTTGATATAGTTTATATTTTACTTTTTATGGACTGGCTTGACTAAAATTTGTTTATTTAATATAATTTCCAAATCACATAAACTTATTTGGCAAATCGAGGACATAGTAAGTCCGAAACAAATAGTCTCCTTAACTTAAGCACCTTAATATAAGCTAAGTAAGGAATTAAAAAAAAAAGAAGTTAGGTGGGGTCAGTGGTTGTGAAAGGATTCGATATTTCCCGTATTCATTCAACAGGGATTAACGATTCCATCTAACCAGCCACCACGGATAACCGTAGAGTGTTACGTCTATCTTCCTCTATCATTCCACAATTCTTCTTCCTCCTTTAATGGCTTCCATTCTTTTCCTCTCACTAGCACACTTTCTTGGCCTCCCTTGTGGTCTTTTCCCTGCACACTTCATCTCCATCTGTCTCCTCGGTACTATCTCAATTTCTATTCTCTTTATGTGACCATAGGATACTATCTTGGCTTTGCTTCCTCTACTATATCATGTAATACCACTCTTTACCGGATTGCTTCACTCCTAATACTCTTTCTCCTCGTGAAAGTTAACGCTCTCCTGAAAAACTTAAATCCCATTGCCTCCCCTTCCATATTCCCTCAAACATTCAATGTCCATGTTTCAGCTGCATATGGGACTATGAATACAAAGTAGGCCTATAAACTTACAAATAGTTCATGATGTGTGTTGTCTCGCTTTCGTTTATCCAAGCTTGTGCTATGATAGAACGGTTTGTAAGTGAGGAATAGCCGAGAGTTGGGAGGCACGGATAAAAGAATACATGGCTATAAATATGCGGCAAGGTTCCCTTCTATCTTCGTTTCCAACTCTGCCTCTATAAACATGTCGACGTTATTTAAACGGACAACAAGAGTCTAATTATTATCTTGATCTTCTTTCTCAACACGGTAGTTTTCATCTGTAGCGATTTGTTTTCGACAAAATGGTCACGTGGCTTTTCAGGCTACCTGCCTGTGTTTTGACGTCCTTTTGGCTGTAAACAAGTTCAACTTGTCTGTAGACTGAACCTTTTCGATCTGTGAAAGCTGTTTGGACCTAGTACGGAAGCTTGAATCAGTTGGTAGTGCGTCTGCCCTAGCAAATCAAGAGTACCTTGTTCACTTCCCAGCACGAATGAATTTACTATTGTTATTGCTATACATTAATGGCAGAAGAACCAAGTGTTGTATTTCTTCTTTATTAAGTTGTTTTGTAAATCGTGGGTTTATATACACATTTAGCTCAGGAATAGAAAAAAATTCCCATTTTTATTATTTTACTTTGATCTAGAGTTTGATGTATTGACCTAATCAACATTGATTATTTTTACTAAAGTAACAGGCTAAAGAAGGTCAGTTTTAATAAAATGCACCAACATCAGCTTTAAAATGAAAGTTGAATTATGGAATAAGGCTTATATGGATTTACCGGTTGAAATCAAACTGTGTCCTTCCGACATAAAGTCAAACGTGATAGCTATTAACCTATTCCAGCAGGTGTAATCATGCTTTCAAAACTACATTTAAAAGAAAAATATTATATATTGTCGAAGATTTATTTTATTTTTTACTCAATGTACGTGACATTCTAAAGCAAGCTCATATTAGTAGGCCCCATCAGCTATGACAGCTCACCTAACACTAGACACCCAATCATAATTGAAAGAGTTAAAAAAAAAATTGAGTTTATTTTTGATTGATTGACACTCAAACGTGGACAAAGTCATTTGTTGTGCTGTTGGTATTCGTGAAGGGTCAAACGCATAAATTATATTTCGTAAACTTTAAAAAGTTTTTGTCCAAATAGGAATGTTCAAAACATCATTTTGTGAGGATGTTGAGGCAGTATTTAACACATTATTTTGAATTATATTCTCACTAGATGATAAAAAAATTCAAACACTAAAGAGTTCAATAATAATTCATATTAATTTTACAACGGACAGGATTAACTGTACCGAGACAAAGATACTTTGGCCACGGACCTTACACGCATGTTTCATATTCGTTGAATGAGATATAAATATTTACGAACTTAGTATTTTATATTAACAGCTCTATACGTGCTAGTAACTGTAAGCTTTAAAAAGCTACTCCCCTCTCTTTTTATATCCCCCCTTCCCCATTCTTCTTAAAAAAAACCTAAGTCAAGTGAGCAAGTTTAACCACTCAACACTGTAACATATTTGGTGGTCCGTTTTAAATGGTAGGGGTAAAAAAAAAAAATCGTGGTAAATGTTTATGAGAAAGTTTGCGTTGACATGATCTTCTACCTTTATTTTCCCCTTACTAGTCGTCTTTTTTTTATGTCTACGTATGTAAAAAGAAATTTATCACGCTTACAATTTTATGAAGGTGGTCTGCGTGTTTTTTTTTGTTTTTTTTTAGATGTAGGTTTGTAAATTGAAAGGGAAACGTTTGAGTCTGAAAAATCTGGTAGCTTTACTATGTTTGGTTGACTCTTCCGTTATTTTGTAAGAGCGAATTAGAAGCTCTGGTTGAAAAAAAAAAAAAATTGCAGACCACTGAGCATAAGATTTACCCTTTGAGAATTTATTAAAAAATTAGAAAAAACTCATTCAAATTTAGTTTTATGAAGTATTTTTTTAAACAAGGATGAAAAGTATTTAAGTTAATTTTTTTTATAGGAGAGGCCTTTTCTGACAACAGGGAAAGACACAAGATCTACTGTTCACCTATTCATACGTCAAGTCATGTGATCTGCAGCTGTCAATTTGGATAGATATTATCAACATCTATATTACATTAAAATGTTGTCAATATTTGCAGTAAAAAATTATGTTTTTATTTTATAAAATTATCTTACTTTTAAAAATTGGACTATATCGGGTCGTTAACCAATTAGATATCCGCATCAGTGGCCACGTGTCTAAACGTTGAACTTGTCTTCTCTGGTTTGTCAGTGACTGAGGGACCGAGTTCAAATCCCAACTAGGGTTACTTAGAATTTTCTAGCAACAGAATTTACACCCTCTCTCCCCCCACTTCCAAAGGAATACGTGTACACTTTATTTTATTTATTTATTACCTACTAATTAATACCCCATTAGCTTAACTAAATGCGGATATCCCGGACTGTTTTTAAGACGCGCTGAAATCAATTATATATAGGGGATACATGTAGTACAACTTATCTGGGCTATCCAGTAGACTAAAGATGAGGAAGATAGTATAATCAAGAGGAAACTTACCATTATTTTCGTGGAGGGAAGAGTGTGAAACCGTTTAGGAGAAAAACACCAGGTAAGGATTTGAGCCAAGTCTCTTCGTAGCCGACAAACTAAACACTTCAACCAATTGTCTGTATGACTGTCCAACTCTTACCTCACATACAGTAAGCAGCCAGAGGACGTCCTGACGAAGAAGCTCTGAGAACAGCTCCCTACCAGAGTACGACTCTTACCTCACACACAGTAAGCAGCCAAAGGACATCCTGACGAAGAAACTCTGAGAACAGCTCCCTACCAGAGTACAACTCTTACCGCTCACACAATAAGTAGCCAGAGGACATCCTGACGAGTAATCTATGGAAGTAACACCCTACTAGAGTACAACTCTTACCTCGCACACAGTAGGCAGCCAGAGGACATCCTGACGAAGATGCTATTAGATCAGCTCCCTACCAGTGTACCACTCTTACCGCTCACACAGTAAGCAGCCAGAGGATATCCTGACGAATAATCTATGAGAGTAACACACTACCAGAGTACAACTCTTACATCACACACAGCAAGCATTCAGAGGACATCCTGACGAAGAAGCTATGAGAGAAACTCCATTACCAGAGTACGACTCTTACCGCTCACACAGTAAGTAGCCAGAGGACATCCAGACGAATAATCTATGAGAGTAACACCCTACCAGAGTACGACTCTTACCTCACACACAGTAAGAGCAGCCAGGGGACATCCTGATGAAGATGCTATGAGAGCAGCTCCCTACCAGAGTACAACACTTACCTCACACACAGTAAGCAGCCAGAGGACATCCTGACGAAGAAGTTATGAGAGCAGCTCCCTACCAGAGTACGACTCTTACCTCACATAGAGTAAGCAGCCAGAGGACATCCTGACGAAGAAGCTATGAGAGCAGCTCCCTACCAGAGTACGACTATTACCTCACAAACAGTAAGCAGAGCCAGAGGACATCCTGACGAAGAAGCTATGAGAGTAACTCCCTACCAGAGTACGACTCTTACCTAACACACAGTAAGCAGCCAGAGGACATCCTGATGAAGAAGCTATGAGAGCAGCTCCCTACCAGAGTACAACTCTTACCTCACACACAGTAAGCAGCCAGAGGACATCTTGACGAAGAAGCTATGAGAGTAAATCCCTAACAGAGTACGACTCTTACCTCACACACAGTAAGCAGCCAGAGGACATCCTGACGAAGAAGCTATGAGAGCAGCTCCCTACCAGAGTACAACTCTTACCTCACACACAGTAAGCAGCCAGAGGACATCCTGACAAAGAAGCTATGAGAGCAGCTCCCTACCAGAGTACAACTCTTACCTCACACACAGTAAGCAGCCAGAGGACATCCTGACAAAGAAGCTATGAGAGCAGCTCCCTACCAGAGTACAACTCTTACCTCTCACACAGTAAGTAGCCAGAGGACATCCTGACGAAGAAGCTATGAGAACAGCTCCCTACCAGAGTACAACTCTTACTTCACACACAGTAAGTAGCCAGAGGACATCCTGACGAAGATGCTATGAGAGCAGCTCCCTACCAGAGTACAACTCTTACCGCTCACACAGTAAGCAGTCAGAGGACATCCTGACGAAGAAGCTATGAGAACAGCTCCCTACCAGAGTACAACTCTTACCTCGCACACAGTAAGAGCAGCCAGGGGACATCCTGACGAAGAAGCTATGAGAACAACACCCTACCAGAGTACAACTCTTACCGCTCACACAGTAAGTAGCCAGAGGACATCCTGACGAAGAAGCTATGAGAACAACACCCTACCAGAGTACAACTCTTACCGCTCACACAGTAAGTAGCCAGAGGACATCCTGACGAAGAAGCTATGAGAACAACACCCTACCAGAGTACAACTCTTACCGCTCACACAGTAAGTAGCCAGAGGACATCCTGACGAAGAAGCTATGAGAACAACACCCTACCAGAGTACAACTCTTACCGCTCACACAGTAAGTAGCCAGAGGACATCCTGACGAAGAAGCTATGAGAACAACACCCTACCAGAGTACAACTCTTACCGCTCACACAGTAAGTAGCCAGAGGACATCCTGACGAAGAAGCTATGAGAACAACACCCTACCAGAGTACAACTCTTACCGCTCACACAGTAAGTAGCCAGAGGACATCCTGACGAAGAAGCTATGAGAACAACACCCTACCAGAGTACAACTCTTACCGCTCACACAGTAAGTAGCCAGAGGACATCCTGACGAAGAAGCTATGAGAACAACACCCTACCAGAGTACAACTCTTACCGCTCACACAGTAAGTAGCCAGAGGACATCCTGACGAAGAAGCTATGAGAACAACACCCTACCAGAGTACAACTCTTACCGCTCACACAGTAAGTAGCCAGAGGACATCCTGACGAAGAAGCTATGAGAACAACACCCTACCAGAGTACAACTCTTACCGCTCACACAGTAAGTAGCCAGAGGACATCCTGACGAAGAAGCTATGAGAACAACACCCTACCAGAGTACAACTCTTACCGCTCACACAGTAAGTAGCCAGAGGACATCTTGACGAAGAAGCTATGACAGCTGCTCCCTACCACAGTACAACTCTTACCTCACACACAGTAATAGCAGCCAGAGGACATCCTGACGAAGAAGCTATGAGAGCAGCTCCCTACCAGAGTACAACTCTTACCTCACACACAGTAAGCAGCCAGAGGACATCCTGACGAAGAAGCTATGAGAGCAGCTCCCTACCAGAGTACAACTCTTACCTCACACACAGTAAGCAGCCAGAGGACATCCTGACGAAGAAGCTATGAGAGCAGCTCCCTACCAGAGTACAACTCTTACCTCACACACAGTAAGCAGCCAGAGGACATCCTGACGAAGAAGCTATGAGAGCAGCTCCCTACCAGAGTACAACTCTTACCTCACACACAGTAAGCAGCCAGAGGACATCCTGACGAAGAAGCTATGAGAGCAGCTCCCTACCAGAGTACAACTCTTACCTCACACACAGTAAGCAGCCAGAGGACATCCTGACGAAGAAGCTATGAGAGCAGCTCCCTACCAGAGTACAACTCTTATCTCACACAGTAAGCAGCCAGAGGACATCCTGACGAAGAAGCTATGAGAGCAGCTCCCTACCAGATTACAACTCTTACCTTTCACACAGTAAGCAGCCAGAGGACATCCTGACGAAGAAACTATGAGAGCAGCTCCCTAACAGAGTACGACTCTTACCTCACATACAGTAAGCAGCCAGAGGACATCCTGACGAAGAAGCTATGAGAGCAGCTCCCTACCAGATTACAACTCTTACCTTTCACACAGTAAGCAGCCAGAGGACATCCTGACGAAGAAGCTATGAGAGCAGCTCCCTAACAGAGTACGACTCTTACCTCACATACAGTAAGCAGCCAGAGGACATCCTGACGAAGAAGTTATGAGAGCAGCTCCCTACCAGAGTACGACTCTTACCGCTCACACAGTAAGTAGCCAGAGGACATCTTGACGAAGAAGCTATGAGAGCAGCTTCCTACCAGAGTACAACTCTTACCTCACACACAGTAAGAGCAGCGAGAGGACATCCTGACGAAGATGTGACGAGAGAAACTCCCACCACCCTCCTCTCTTCTCATTGCGAAGTCTCCTAGAATCGTCGGTTCCATCCCGTCAGTTTGTATCAGACCCTGGGGTGCGTACGCCTAGCTACCGGGGTCTCGCTGACCTACATTGAGTATCACATTTCTCAAGAGCAGAGGGCGGCCTCCTAGGCCGGCGTGAAGCAATCTACTCCGAGTACTACTTCTCTGGGAATAGCATTTGTTCGGTTGTTTTATGTCATTGATGTTGTTTGTTGCGTGAATATTATTTTGTTTGTTTGTTTAAAAGAGATTAAATTAATGTGGGGATATAAGGAACACAGTTTAAGATCAGGTTCTTTACAGATTATATGGCAATACTTCATGTGCCAGAGTAAATCAAAATATTTATCCAGTAGAAACAAAGCTTAATTTTCTTCTAATGGTGATATCAACAGTTTTTGAATATCTGTCAAAAGTGTCCTAGAATTTTATGACAACTTTTTCTCTTCATTTAAAAAAATTCTCATATGATGCCACTATGCTCGTGACAGATATGCAACAACAGATTATTGATATCACTATGAGAATAAGATTGATTCCAAGGTTTATACTGGATAGATATTTTGATTTAATATGGGCAAAATATTTTTTGCTATAAAATAAACTTTAAAAATCCAGCCCATAGATCGTTTTCCCTACATCCCCACTTCAAACTATCTACAGTAGCCCCATGACTTCTTTGGTGCTGACTGACGGCTCACAGCTGTCATCCGACGGCCTTGAGAAACTACCAGACCAAATTATGTATCCCTACGCTGAGCCATATGATCTGTAAAAACATGTGCTTAACAGATGTCATTTCTGACAGTCAAAATGTAGGTATATACCTAAATGTTGACTGTCAGAAGTCAGCTGAGTTACGGGATTGTCCCGGCCTATCCGGGATGGTTAGTAACCCTAGTAATAAGACGTGGAGGGGAAACAAAGGTAAACAATCTGAATATCTACTTATTCACATAACTTTTTTTTTGTCTGTGTTTCGAGTATTATCACCCTTGCATGTTAACTAAAGCTTACACTAATTTGGATAGAGGTCAAGAAGGTATAATTTGGTGAAAGTGCATCGACACTCGCCATATGAACCGCATTAAAAGAACTACCTCTGAATAGACCTGAATATTACTCGAACCCCAACCATTATTGGTAGAAAGCAGACAAGACGCTCTCCCCACACCATTGTCTGTGTGATCACCGGTACGATTAGTATTAAATAAACATTAGCACAGTAATCAATAGTGTATTTTTAAGCTCATAATAAAAATCATATATAAATGGGTTAATTAATTTTAATTTATGTTAATTTGGGTGCCATTTCAAACCTCTTTGTCTGCCCAATAGTGCTACACCTCTTTTTTAAAAACACCTGAATATGTGTATTACGTAGTTACGCCTCCCTCCCTAATGTATCTCATTTTATAAAGTACGTAGTTCAATATTTTTTTGTAGCTTTTAAAATGGCTGACACCTGCATTAAAAATGCTTTGAAATATTTGTAGTTTAATTGCAAGTCATAAAGGTAGAACTTTTGGGCACATTTATATATCCATGTCACCCATACAGTGCATGTATACATACAATATATTAAAGATGAGGGATTCATGTAGGAAGGTCCTTCTAGAAAATACAAACTTATTTATGTCAATAATGATAACATTTTCCTAGGGATGGGCCCTCGAATCATTAAGAATATTCTAGATTCAAGGATTCGAGACTAAAACTTTTTTTATTTTTTATTTTTCGAGCTAAATTTGTTCTAGAGCTTTAATACCGATTATTGATGGTCCAGAACAAATTATAATTATAGGGTAAACTTAACAGCCTAGCCCCAGACCAGATATTTAACACTTAGCTGAATGGATGAATCTCACGATGAATGAATAATATTGAATAAGGTTAGAATGTAATTGTTATTTCATATTGTTCTAATAATCTACAAGATTTACATTAACTATTATGTTCTTAATTTTGTCAAAAATTTGTATTCGGGATTCGAAATTAAATTGGAGATTCGGATTCGTAAAATAACGTATTCTACCCAACCTTACTTTTTACTATATTATTAATGTTATTTTATTGTTATTGTTAGTATAATTCATAAGTTACAGAGATAACATGAGCTTACATATGAATCTGGAAACCCGTTTATACGAATCCCGTTTAATCCAGAACACCTTATTGACTAGAAATATCAGTCATATTAAAATTAACTGAAAATTTTCTGTTACAAATCATATGCTGAAAATTTCAGTACATTAGCGATACAGTTACTGTTAAAAAATACAGTAATTGACCCTCAAGAAATCATTAAATTCTTATATTAAAAATATTAGCAATATTACTAATATTAATACTATTAGTAATATTAATAATATAATAATTATTATAATATTAATGATATAATAAGAATTATTAATATTAATAATATAATAATTATTATTATCATGTGTTTAATCACTTATCTTACATCCACGTGAATAAGAGGTTTGCTGCGGCTCATACCTTAAGATTACCGAGGTAAATTTCACGTTATGTTGTGTATATATATATATATATATATATAATATCTTTAACTGTGAAAAATTCCTGAAATTAAGGACTGTCCGTAATTTATACTACCCATCAAATTCATATGGACAAATTTCTAATATGAAAATATGAAATTTGTTTCAGTATTTTTCAGATCTACTCAAAAGATAAGTGGTATGGTGCACCGCACAGACTTTGGTTTTTTTATATTAAAATAGATACATTTACTTAAAACTCGTGGGATTTGTGAAACTAAACCATATAATTATGGTTGCAGAAACAGCCCACCAAAGAGAATAAATAAAATTGTATACACGGTTACATAAACATTGATAATAGATGTAAATCTCTGTTCACAAAAGCTTAACAATCAATTTCACATTTACAAAGAACTCCATGAAAAAAATATATTTGCTTATAGCAGAGTAAATGTAGTTTTATGAAAATATAGTTCAAATAAAAGATTTGTAGTTTTAAATGTACTATAACTATACAATAATTTATATTCTATCCCAATAATCGCTTTGAAATGGTCGAAATTGTAAATTTCTGATTTTGTAAAGTAGCGTTAAGGTCATTTTCATTGGAAAATAATAGTAGCCCATCTCTTTATTATATTAAACAGTGCTTGGATATACAATTTAATTAAAATCTTTAAAACAAATTTCAATTAAATCGATTTTTTGTTTGATTTTGCTTTCAAGTAAAATACCCTTAATTTAAGGGTTATATATCTAATATCTCAAGGGCGTGGGGAGGGGGTGGGGCTTATAAAAACCCTATATACCAACATATAGCCCAATCAGTGGTTTCAGGTCGAAGCTGAAATACAGACACAAAGATGGTATCGAAAATAACCCTTAATCCGGTTTCAGGGGTCATTAAAAGTCTATCTTTATCAAATATAGATTTCAATTTCTTTGACGCTCACAATACTTCTCTATCCTAGGGGTCTAGAATTAGTGAAAAAAATCGGTTCACGACACACAGTTTGGGAACCACCACACTATATTATGTAAAGCCTCCGGTGTATGGGTAGTGGTGGTTTGAGGGAAAGGGAGGGTATGTAGGAAGAGACGATATCCAAGCACACACCTCGTGCGGGGCCGACCTCCTAAAAGGGCGTGCAGAAGAGAGCCGACAGACTCACAAGGGTTGGTGTCACGATATGACTCCCCCTCACTCTTTGGTTGATTTGCTATTCCATCAGCGGCGTCCCAGGCTACAGAGCGGATCCGGAAGTGCTCGACGCTAGTCTATTCAGAGAGCATACGTGGTAGCTAAACAGCAACTCCTTTTTTTTTGGTAAAACCTCCACAAGGATAGGTGCCTGTCCCTCAACTTTACGTCACTGAATATAAACCTAAGGGATCTGCCTAATCTAAAGAGAAATATCCCTACACTTATCAGGGAATTACCGTTCTGAATCATCAGATACGGTCACAATAGCTGGATCTAGCAAAAAGTGTACATTAGATAAATAATGACCGGCGTAGGTAGTGGTAAATCAATCTTTTTTTTCTCAGAATTTTTTTTAAATGGGGTGTGAGTATCACATGTTATCACATAAATTTAAATATTTTTTTATTGTGTACAGAGTCAAAGAAAACGTGAAAAATCTGTAAAATTTAATGAAATTGAAAGTGCCAGGAACATGTCATGGAAGTGTTGTATAGAATTAGGGAAAATTTGTGTAGTTGGATATCCATGGTGGATAAATTTCTTAATTACAATCCTATTAAATACATCATTGTCTAGTCTTTTGTTATATATACTTTTATTACTTTCACCGTAAGGTGGGCGTGTAGGGAATTTGAGTTAAAGAAAGTGTTTTTGCAGTATTTATAAAAAAAAACATTTTTTGGGCAAAATAAATCAAATAATTCGATTAGTAATATATAGTTTAATCTTCTTCACATGGTGATATCAACAGATGTTGAATATCTGTCAAGAATATAGCATTATTAAACTAGAAACTTTTTAAATTACAATAAAATGTCATTAAATTCCAGGACACCCTCGACAAATATTAAGGAAATGTTATCACCATTTGAAGAAAATTAAACTTTATGTTTATAATCGAGAATTATTTGATTTATTTTGACCACAAAAAAGGGGGTTTGTCCAACACAAGGGCTTATTTAAATAATCATCTCGCGTTCATCAATCCCGACTGCAAAGTTAAGGTATTTGAGCCAGGTATTGTAAAAGATGATTAGCTGCTTTGCTGGGGGCGCTCTTTACTACAGTAGCCCCGTGGATTCTTTGGTGCAGACTAACAGCTCACAGCTGACTTCGGACAGTCAACATTTAGGTTTATACTTAATTTTTGACTGTCAGAAGTAACAGCTGCTAAACACATGTTTTTGCAGATCATATGGCTCGGCGTAGGGATACATAATTTGGTCTGGTAGCTTTCCAAAGCCGTCAGCTGTCAGCTGTGGATCACAGGAACAATTCAAACCTGTGACTTACAATGACCATCTTAGTGATAGTTTAAGGAGTTGGAAGTGTGTTGATAGAAGTCGTTTATAATAAATTATTTGTGAGATAAAATAAAAAATAAATAGAAAGATTCACAGCACAATCTTTCATTCTCTTTTATCTTAATATAGAAAAAAGTTTATTAGGAACTTCTAAGATTTGTTAGCCTAAATAATAGAAATGAGATAATATATATTGTTGCAGAAACATCCCACCGGAGAACAAAATAAAACATATATATATGTATATATATATATGTATATATATGTATATGTATATATATGTATATGTATATATATATATATATGTATATATATATATGTATATATATATATATATACTGTTACAGAAACGTTGAAAAAACAGGAACATCTATGTTCACCAAAGATAATAAGTATCAGTTTTAAACCTGGTTCAGTGGCCGTGCGATCTAAGGCTTCACTCTCGCAATAAGACTATACTGCCTATTAAAGAGAGATCGTTGTTCGAATACTGATTGAGTGTACAGGGGATAATTTCTCCTAAATGGTTTTTCCCTCTCACTCCACGCAAATATGGGTACAATTCATCTCAATCTAACATTCTTCACCTTTAACCTACTGGCAAATTAGCACATTTACGTACATTCTAAACACGTAGACTTAGTAGGACGTGGTGCCAACAAAAAATTAATTTCAATTATCAAAGACGTCAATAAATATACATATTTGCTTATAGATAAAAAATTGTTTCGTTAGTAAAAAAAGATTCAAATAAAAGATTTTTATTTAAAAGTATTACAACTTTACAACCATAAGTTATTATTATCTCAAATAGTTGCGCAGATATGGTCAAAATTGGACCTTTCTACTAGTGCGAGATACCAACAAAATCATTATAATAGGAAAATAAGAATCACCATTTTGCTTGAAATGTTAAAAAGAGTGCCTATATTCAAAACTTAATCAAAATCATTATAGTGGATTTTGATATGATCGACTCTCTTTCTTTTTAACGCAAGTAAACCATCCCTAATTTGAAGGTTAGATATTTTATTCAAATAACTATTTTGAATACTCCTATTAATACCATAGATACCATATTTTAGTAATATCGGTAAAATTGTTTGGTCTCTACGCCGACAGACAAACAGACTACCAGACAGACGGCATCGTGAAAACAACTGTTTTGGTTTCAGGTGATCATGAAACATAGATATCTACCATAAATCTCAGATTTGATTTTTTTTCTTACAATCACAATATTTCTCTCTCCGATTTGTCAAGATAGTAAAACAAACAATTCGTTCGGAAGTCATAGCTGAGCACAAACGTCAATTACTCTTTTTATTGTTATATTCGGTCCTGGGGTAAGGTGTCAGACTTCTGTGCTAGCGGCTGGGGTTCAATCCTCGGTCCCAGCAAAGATTTATCTGATTACCCAACCCTTCCTTCACCTCTGACAAGACATATTGTGATGTGGGGAATGCCAGGCCTCCACCGTGGTTCGGATTACACGTTAAACTGTAGGCCCTCCATTTCATCTCACAATCACCCTACCATTACACATTAGCGTAAGCGCGTATAACCCGAACGGGTGGTAAGACGCGGTGCTAATAATAATAATAATAATAATAATAATAATTGTAATATTTCCACGGTGACCAGCTACCCGTACAGTTTGTAAAAATTTAAATGATGCTTAGAGAGTAAAGATGAGGAAGGTAGATTACGTTTATAAAATATATTTTAAGCATTTACTTTTTAAAATCAGTGTCTTATGTCACAGGATCAATCTTGTCGATAATTTTTTTTTTAAATAAATTAAAGCTATTACTTATGAAATAGATAAGATTGTCTAAATGAGTTCATTTGATAGCAAAATTAAATATAAAATCTGTATCCACCTCAAACCATCAGTGGGTATTTCTCACTCATCTTTACCTTTCATCTGCTGACTAAATGTGTGTAGACTAATTATTCGTTCTATTTTATCTTTTTATTTTGTCCAAGTACCTTCAAAGATGTTGGTGTGTAATTCAACCTATTACTGGTTAATTGATTATTTTATTATTTTTATTAGTTCAGGCAGTTTAATATATTATTTATATGATAAATATAATATAATCTTTTCGTTTGTAATTTTGTATTTAAGTGATGAAAATGTCATTTTCAGAAAGATAATTATTTGTATCTACGTGTTCACATTTCAAAACTACGTCTCAAAATATATTTTTCCACCTGTCAGATTGTGTTTCCACTTAAAATTTATAAATCTTCCTCAAAGGCTAGTCTTCTGGAAAAACCCTCATTCCAAAAACTGTTCTTCCCTAATCCCTTTGAAAGTGTCCGCTTACTTATTTCTGCTCAAAGATCCAGTTAAGATCTATTGTAAGGGCTCTTTCCCCTTTGGGGATGTTTTTGGAAGAGAGTCAAGTAAAGATATGTTTATTTTTCATTTAAAAACGAGAAACCTAGTGCGAGTATTTGTTATTATTATTATTATTATTATTATTTTTAGCACCGAGTCTTACTACCCCTTCGGGTTATACGCACTTACGCTAATGTGTAATGGTAGGGTGATTGTGAGATGAAATGAAGGACCTACAGTTTAACGTGGAATCCGAACCACGGTGGAGGCCTGGCATTCCCAACATTTGCGAGTCTTTGGAACAGTTGAAACCCTGTTATGTAGTAGAACAAGTAAAGATATAGCATAGCTTGGATTGTAATAGTAATTATAATGAGTGATAGAAGGCTTACACTAGAGATGTACAGAAAAAAGGGTTCATTGTTGGGTACAGATCAAATTGATTCAGCTCACTGAGAGCATATAATAATTATGCAGTCGAAGTATTAAGGTGGAAGTGTATTGAACTTTAGTTAGGGGCTGTATTTCTGCAGTTTTTATATCAAACCATATTTTTGGTCAAAATAAAACCAACATTACTCTACTAGAAACGCAGAGTTTATTTTTCTACGCATGATTGAATCAACAATTCTTGAATATCTGTAAATTTAATAACAACTTTTTTTTCTTCATTTAAAAAGTTTTTCATTAAATTCAGCTACGTTCTGAGATAAATTTAACAACTTTTAATATCACCATGATTGTGAAGAAAATTAAACTATTATGTTTATATTGTAAATATATATTATTGCCAAAAATTGTTACTTAAGATAGTATTTGACAAATAATTCTGAGCTTGAGAGGAGCTAGGTGATAAGAGAATTCACTTACTAAATACATGTCACTAGGTTCGATTCTCTTACTAAAGTTTCCATTTCAACCAACTAGATTACATTAAAATCAAACTAGTATTTGGTTTATACTATGACCCTCTCATTAACACAGTTAAAATATTTGTTTTAAGAAACATGGAAACTGAGTTAAGAAGAAGGACTTTTAACAGATTAAATATTTGCATTTAAAACCGGATTGAATACAAATCCATTGGGTAATAGAATTTTAAAAGAAGTGTCAAAGTGCTATATTTTGACTTTAGTCTTATTTTTTTCTAACGAAATATAATATTCCTATTTAGAAAAAATATTGAAATAAAAAATTATATCTGGTTGATACAGTGGGTGCAATAAATGTTTTTTATAAATACAAGAGTGTTATTCTTAGCAAATTTGTCTTTGACTTTGGAAGTATAAACATTTAAATGTATTTTGCCCATAATTGTATATTTCAATAAAAGGTTAATAAGCCGCATCCTAGACTGACTTACTACAAATAGTTTACCGACTAAACAATTCAATAATTTGTCATCACGATTAAAAATATAAATTATATTCTCACACTCGTAAAACAGTACATAATAATAGTTCTAACATTGACTTCAAGAGCGCTTTGATGTAATCCTATAGTAGCTCTTTTTTTTTACTTACTTAAGCCCATAACTGTCAAAAATGTGTTTAGTGGGATTACGGTTTGAAGAAACTATAGAAAATTCAACCATACTTTTTACTGCTGATATTAATATATTTTACAATATTAATTGTATTATTTTATCGGCATTGATATTGTCAATCAAAAGTGACAACCACAGTTTATATTAAATTACTTATGAATAAATTAAAAACGTTTTGGGTAGCTTTACTAACTTTCAAAATAGTTTATTTCTTTTCAGAGCTGGAATTTACTAAACTTTTGCAATGTGTTTATTTTTCAAGTAATATATCTACTTTATATAGCTAACTTGTTTTATTTGCTTTTGGAAGGGTCCTTACTACAAAAATAACCATCTTAAAAACAGTTTACTTTTTTTGTTATCAGAGAAGACTTTGAACCATTCGTAGCTACGAGCGTTGATATGTCTATTGTCTAGCTGAGAATCGAACCACAGGGCCCTAAAGTTTGACTAACTGTGCTTTTACTGTCGTTTTTTTTTTTGAAAGAGCAAGTTACAAGGGGATAAACCAAGCCCTCTAACAAATAAACATGTCTTCTTTAAAGAAAACAGAATTCTATGCACAGCTTATTATAATCTTCTACTTTCAGTAAGGACAAAATACTTAACCCCTACCCACCCTGTCCCTTCTAACCACCAAGTACAGTCACCCAAGTGCTGGGGTTCACAAACTGCGGAGCGCGCCAAAAAGTGCATTTCATTTTAAAAAGATCACTGGTTCTTGAACTATTAGTTCAAAACAAAACAAATAAGATAATAAATGTTATGGTACACTACACAGACCTTCCCAATCCTTTATATTAATCATACGTGAGATATAATGAAATGAAATAAAATACATTGAGGTAGAAACCTTTCACAAAAGAGCATAATTGAAATTATACACAATGTTAAAAAAGCATTGAGAAAAGAGGGACATCTCAATCCACCAAAGAGCGTGACAGTTAATTTAAAATTTCAAAAACCTTTATAAAAACATATTTGCTTAAGAGTTAAGGAATATGTTTTTTATAAAAAAATTAAAAATTTTATTTTTTATTTTTAATCGTAGGTCTACATTACGATGATACGTTATCCCGTATTTCTAATAGTTCTGAAAATATGATCAAAATTTGACAGTTATGCTAATTTAAAGTAGACCCACCCTCAAAATCATGTTGATAAAAAAATGAGAACTAACACTATGTATCTAGTTCTAAAAAGTGCCTAGATACCAAAATCATCAATATGAATTTCTAGAATTCGATATATTTCTTTTTAACCTTTAGTATAAACTAGACTTAATCTTAGAGATAGTGAGATATATTTTTTAAATCCTCTAGGGAACTTCATGAAAGTCCTAGATAATAGGTTTTAGACTAACCGTGGATTCACACATTCGCCGAAAAACTATCAAATAACAGAAACGATGTCATGTGACGAACTCTAAGCCAATCACAATATTTCCACTTTATCGGTGCGAGCTGTTTCACTAAAGTTCAAATCATCTCTACTTCATCCGCTTTGACTGAGATGTTTGACATAGGAGAACCCATCAAATCTCATGACCAACCATTTCAAATCTGTGCGCATGCGCATTTGACAACGCATGTGCTGTACAGCCGGAAGCAAGCAGACAACTTCGTTGGCTTTTGTGAGGAGCTAAATTGTAGAAAGTTGACGTGCTTAGCTAAGGACTAGGGCTTCGATTTCCGTGTCTATGTGTGTCAGGGGATTAGATTTTTTTAAATTTGAAAATGGTGGGAAGACATGGGAAGGTGGAGGGGGGACGTAAATAGTGGACATATTTTGGAAACTTGTCAGGAATTAAATACATATAAGTGTTTTCAAATATTAATATGCGAGTTGATCTAGGTTAAACTCTAGGTCGTAAGAAACAAGAAAAAAAGGTTTTCATTCAATAATTCAAAATAAATTAATATTTCATTCTAAGGTGAACCTAAAATGTAAAGAAAGTTAGTTGTGAAAAATAGTCTTGTTCAAAAACCATTGCCATGGTAAAACAATTTCTCCTTTAAAAAATACCTCTATCATAATATCCTTAGTTGTTTGAAGATCAACCTTTGGTTAGAGGGTGGGAGGAGAGGGGGATGGTTTTTAGTACCGTGTCTTACTAACCATTCGGGTTATACGCTTATGTACTAATTACAATAATGTTTAATGAATTTGAAAGGATATATATATATATATATATATATACATGAAGTGTACCTGCATTTACATGGAATTAGAATAGAAAACCATTTAAAAAAAAACCTTATTACACCCAACCGAGATTCGAACCTTAATCACCCCATCATTGGCGGTCTGGTCCACTGTGATTGTAGCGCGTTAGAATATGCAGACAAAAAAGCGGATGGGAAATTGTCTGCATATTTAATTTTGCTTAAATAATTTGATCGCGTTGTTAATATAGTCATCCCGCCTCGGTGGCGTAGTTGGCTAACGCGCTAGTCGTGTTGAGCTCGACTACTGAGGACGGGGATATCGAGGTTCAAATCTCGTTCGGGTTAACTGGGGGCGGTTTTTCCTAAAATGGTTTTTCACTTTCCCTCCACGCGAATGCGGGTTCAATTCCTCTAATTCAACCTACCCAAACCCTAATCCATTAGAGTAATTAGTACTAAAAGCATATAACCCGAATGGGTAGTAAGACGCGGTGCTAAAATATAATATAAATAATACAATCATAAAAAGGGAAGCTAGAAAACTTTTTTAAGTGTACTTACTATGTAGGCGTTAAATAATGTTTATGATCAAAACGACACAAAAAAACAATTCACTGTACTTTTCCAAAAAGAATGTCAACTTGAGCTCCAGTTTTAACGAGAAGAGAGTGTACGCCAAGCAGCTGAAGAGAAGCCATCATCTTGTGACGTGTTGGGAGTGACAGCTGTATTCAGAATCAAGGGGCTACAAACCACAAAGCACAGAAATCTCAGGAAGTCAAAAAATTAAGTGTATCTTCATAGGGAAGCATGTATCGTGCTTTTGTTATCGCCCTTTTCCTTCGGTTGTGAGCATCCACACTCCCCCGACCCTACACAAAATAATAATAATAAAAATAAAGAAAATAATACATTTCAATTTCAAAATACGAGATATGTTATCTCTCTTTCTTCTGACTCACTCCTTAGCTTTGTATTGTAAAAGAGAAATAATCTTTTTGTTTGTCC
>CABFVX010000085.1:298410-311117 GCA_902151425.1 Timema shepardi | reverse complement strand
TCCCCCCCACACACTTTCGGTTCTCAAAATCATAGAATCACTAAAAGTAGTAAAAATATTCAGTCTTGTGGAATAATTTTATTTTTTTTGTAACGAGTTCATTCGGTTCAATCCACAGAAGAATATAATTCTTTTTTTTTATCTTGTCAAGGATTTAAAAGCTCTTTTATTTTGGATTGCCACCTACAGTGTGCGCTGTGATCTTCATACATGATAACGGATATGTTTCAACAACATGCTGAGGCGAGCTGTAGCACTTTTATCTATGATATGGATAAACGAGGTTTTATCCCTCAACGTAGTTTCCCTCTACCTTGAGATTTCAAACTCTCTCTCCCATTTAAAGTGTGTACTGATATTATATACTATATATTATTGTACAGTAACCCCATTGCTTCTTTGGTACTGACTGACAGCTCACTGCTAAAAGCTTTGAAAAGTTACCAGACCAAATTATGTATCCCTACGCCGAACCATATGATCTGAAAAAACATGTGTTTAGCAGCTGTCACTTCTGACAGTCAACATTTAGGTATATACCTACATTTTGACTGTCAGAAGTCAGCTGTGAGCTGTCAGTCAGCACCAAAGAAGCCACGGGGCTACTGTACCTTTACTTACTCTATGAAAACTTAGGATCTCGAAAGCTCATTTCCGCACTTACAGAGGTACGCCGCCTATCCCTATCTTGAGCTAGTTATATCCAGTCCACCTCCTTAAACTCTATCTCTCTTTTGAGGTAGTTCTATCCAGTCCACCGCCTTAAACCCTTTCTCTCTCTTAAGCTAGTTCTATCCAGTCCACCACCTTAAACCCTATGTCTCTTTTGAGGTAGTTCTATACAGTCCATCTCCTTAAACCCTATCTCTATCTTGAGCTAGATCTATCCAGTCCTCTTAATTAAACACTATCTCTATATTGAGCTAGCTCCATCCAGTCCACCTTCTTAAACCCTATCTTGAGCTAGTTCTATCTAGTCTACCTCCTTAAACCCTATCTCTATCTTGAGCTAGTTCTATCCAATCTACTTTATTACACCATATCCCGATCGTTAGCTAGTTATATCCAGTCCCCTTCTATACAACCTAGCTTTATCTTGAGCTAGTTATATAGTATATTGTAAATATTGATGACTTTTATCCATTGTAGATAATGTATTATTTGTATATTTTATTACCGTGAATTTTATAGGCCTTTTATCCCAGTGGTAGGAATGAAAGCGTTAATTATAAGTAGACGCACCTACATTATAAAGACAAGACCAGGGTCTAATCACATTAATATATCACATTTGGAAACACCCCACAAAGAAGTCGAGAGTCGAACCTAGTGCCTATTAGTATATTACTAGACTGATTCCTTGGATCAAAAATAACACAAGGTGACCTGCTTCACTGGCCGCATGGTCAAAGGCAGGCGTCCTCAATTATTTTTTATTGAGGTCCGTTTTAAAAACTTGACATACCTCCACGGTCCAGCAAAATTTCAACAGTGACACAAGTTCAAGCTCTTATAGGACTATATTAATTTAAAAAACGTTGTTTTCTTTCCTTTTATTTATTCTGCTTATTTATTATTGCTGGCCTTCCATGTCCACTACCCACCAACCACCGAAATTGCGCCATTTCTTCTGTTTATCGCTATATCGTCAAGGTACTTAAAATTTTCTCTGCCATCCTGCCCACCATTTTGTTGACTACTCATCTGGTCTGGTGTTAGACTGGCCTGATGATTATGGGGAGATCAGTGTTTGGGTCCGAGGGTGTTTAGTTTCTAATTAGTTTCCCACAGTCTGTTGACTAAACTGCGTGTATATTACCTCTAAAATGCTTCCTTCCTCATCCATACGTCATTTAATTAATTATCATATATTCTGAACAGATACGCGGTGATAAAACGAACACAAAAAATGTTGGTGTAGCTTATTAAAATTTGGGCAGCTCATAAAAAAAAATGAAGACAGTTCTACGCATACGATCATATATTTCTATTTGAGATTTCTGTAACGTTACCAAAAGAATTATTAATATGGCCCTTTTTTTACCAACTTAAGCCAGTAAATATATGTGTGTACATAATTATTTTCCAACAAAAGCATTGCAAAGCGAGAGTAACTGCCACCAATGGGATTGTGTAAATTTAGTAATTTACGACCAAGTTGAGAAAAAAAAACATGTTTGTGTTGACGTTTGGCAAACGTGCCGGAAAACGCTTTATATACTCAGCTTTTTTTTTTACTGATGAAGGTTTTGTATGTATGGCAATCCATAACAACTGGACCATGTTTTTAATGATCCTACTTCTCAGTCACGTTCAGGCTACTAAATATATATATTAGAGCTTGTTCGAATCCTATATTTCTTCAATTACAACTTCAAATACAAACCTCAAATTTTATATTGAATCTTGAATACAATTTCGAATTCTCGAATATAAAATTTAAAGTTAAACTGAAAATATTTTAAAGTGATTTATGACATTGATCAAATGTTATTTCGTTATATTTATTATGTCATAAACTGCAAATAGAACAATTTTTTTACCAAGTAAAATGTTTAAAAAAACTGTTGGACCTTTGTGTGATTTTTTTTACTCCCATCTTCAAAACTATATTTTTTGTAGCACCCCGCCTTACTTCCTGTTCCGGCTATACGTTTATGTACTAATTACGCCAGTATTTTTTAGGAATGAGGAAAATTATATTTCTAGGAAATGTAACCGAATGTTCGTGGGAAAACCACCCTAAGTACTCCCGAACGAGATTCGAACCTTGATCTTCACGTTATCGGCAGTCTAGTCTACTGCGAGAGTAGCGCGTTAGACCACGTGGCCACCGAAGCGTGTCACAAGTCTTAATTAATTCATTTTACTATTGGTTAAACTGTTATTTGAAGTCATAATATTTAGATTTATAATCGAGATTTTCTTGGGTTTGCTACGAATCCCAAATCTCTTGAATATCATAGGATTCAAGTGAATCGAGGATTCGATCAGTACATCTCTAGTGTACTTATATCCTCACTGTATCTTACTACCCGTCCAGGCTACACGGATTTAATTACACTAATGGGTTAGCGATGAAGAAACTATACTAAAGGAAATGTACCCAAATTTGCATGGAAGGGGAGTAGGTACTTTTTCTAATGAAATGCCACCCTACAATTACCCAGCCGAGATTCGAGGCCCGACCTTCCCATCAGTGTCGAAACAATCCAAGCGAGAGTAATGATTTGACACTTGGGGTCTCGATGTAGGTAATTGTACCTTGATTTTCTAACGAATAGATATTTGGATTACTTTTTAAAACATATACACTGTCTTCGTAGTCAACATTGGTAGCATTTTACTATATTGTTATTTTATACGTATTAATAATAATAATAATAATAATAAATATATATATATATATAGTGACAGCTGCAGATCACATAGCTTGACGTACAAATAGGTGAGAGTAGATCTAGTAGCTTTTCTTAACCAACTTTTATGGCTGCATGGTCTAAGGCATCAAACTCGTTCGTTACAGACTAAACTGGCGATGGCGGGGTAATCATGTTCGAATCCCGTCCGGGTGTAACGTGGGTGGGTTTTACCCAAAGTAGGTTTCCTCTCTCCCTCCAAGTAAATGCGTCTACACTTCCTCTAAAGTTCAACCTTATTCATATTCAGTCTATTAGTGTAGTTATTAAATAGGCGTGTACAACCCGAATGGGTAGTGAAACACTATGATAATAAATAAAAACATTCTTAGCTGTCAGATATGTCCATTCGTAATAAGATTGGGGTATAAATATAAAATTGTCCTGCTCAAAATATTATTTTCCTTTAAGTCAAACCAATATTTTTCACACAACTCAATAAATAATGACGCTTGAACTGGTAGACAAACGGCTTAAGGTGTCAGTCTTGTCTTGTCTGGTTTTGTAGATGACGAAGGAGATTTGGTTTAGAGCATAGGACAGCTGTGTTGAGGTGATTTTTTTAATATCTTACACCTTATTTTATTTTTGATTCCTATAAGTTTAATAAAAAATACTTTATGATTGGTTCAGATAATAGTACTTACTTTTTTATTCTTTTTTGTTAATGTTAAGTGAAGAATTTGGTGTAATTTAAGTTATTTTATAGATTGTGATATTATCTCTTATATATTGATCTTTTTAAGATTTTGGATTTGTTTATTAATAGTTATAGTTAGTCAATGAGTAATAGAGAGTTATTATAAGTGTAGTACATTTTTAACATTAGTTATTATTTTATTATTGAGGTGTTTTTTTCCTCTCGAAACAAGAATTCGGGAACAATTTTATTTAACTTTTCCCTTTCTTAATAGTGTAGATATGTGGATATCCAAGACGTGTGGCAAGACGGTATGTATACACACACATATACAATAAAATAGTCTAAAAGCTAAACAACATAACTTCCCCGTTATTTAATTTTCACCCAATCCGGTTTCAAATGATTCAATTGGGATGTGAATTAAGATCATGTTTTCTTAAGACTTGTTTAAAAATTCTAGACCTCGTTCTGTCGACCATCTTTATTTTTCTTTTCACTAGTTAAACTAACTATTTAGGTACCGTAAAGGCTATAAATTCGTCTCAAAAAACGATCAAGTGTTCCAATCCCTTCTCTTGTATTCATGATACACCCATGACTGCCAGAAAAAAATAATACAAAAAATACAAAAATAGTAAAGATAAAACCTCAACGAAAAAACTTAAGGTGGGATGATAGTAGACGCGAGAAAAGGACATATTTGTTTCAGTTTTTATGGGAATTTTTTTTAAACTCAAAATATTGCTCCAGTAGAAATTTATAAGAGTTTAATTTTCTTCCCATTATGGTGTTGAAAGTTCACGAATATCTGTCAAGTATTTCTTGGAATTTAATGACAACTTTTCTCTTCATTTAAAAAGTGTTTCATCTAATGTTGGTACGCTCATGATTAGGGCTAGGAATGCTATGCCCTAAAAATTGCTAGAAAATTCTTGATAAAACATGCATTTATGACCCCAAAATATCAAAATTGTGCCCTTTTAAACATAAAAATTACCAATAAAATCAACATTTTTTTATTTACTTGCAAAATTAATCAAGATAATATTAGGTGCATGAAACAAAACAAACATAATTTAAAAAATATAATTTAGTTGGTTGACTTTTATGTGTCAACAGAAATGCTTTATATTTCCAACAGATTTTACTAACTTTACCTATAAAACCAAAACAAATAATAACCAAGAAAAAGCACTTAATTTATCTACAGTTTCTGTAGTAAACTAAAAATATATTGCCCAAAAACATGTCCTATACGAGAGAAAAAATCTTCTAAAATACACTTTAAATTTTGACGGTTTATGTGCCAAAGTGAAAGTCTTTAAACAATAAACATGTCATATAAAAGAAAACAGGACTAAGGTGGAAGTATTCTTACCACCGTGGTGGCAACACCGTTTGCTATGACGCGTGTAAAGGTGTTCTAGAAACTAGCCTACCCCACCCCTTTTTACTCAGCCCTGCTTCTGTCTTTCAGGGAAAATTATACAAATATGTACTTTAGATTGAAAATACCAAAATGTTCAAAAAGAAAAAACTCAAACATAAAAAAAATTGCTTTAATTACTGAAAAATCTGAAAATATGCCATATCGTGCAAAAACACGAAAATATGCCCAACTCAAGCTGATCAAATCAGCTTAATTTCTAATGAAACACATATGTATATACTTGACAAACATTCTAGGTTTGGTAGGGAAAAAAAAGCGAAATAATACTAATCCTAGCTTTAATCACGACATTCAACAATAAATTGTTGATATCACCATGTGTTGAAAATTATACTCTATATTTCTACTGGAGAAATATTTGATTTATTTGTACAAAAAAGTTTTGCTATAAGAAACTGAAAAAAATTGGCTTTTTCTCTCATCCCCTTTCATCCCACGTTAAGGGAGAAATCGTAACGCAGACGTTAAGCTCTAACGAAATATTTATTTATACGATGTGTCATTTCCAAATATTATGGTTCACGACAAAATATTTAATTATTTGAGGTATTCAACCTGCACTTACTATACTGACTGATTATATCAGCAAAAGGGAATTTCTATGAGCGGGAGTGAAAGGACCCACTTAGTTTATCGGGAAATTTGTTTTCACACATTTTCCCCGAGTTCTTTTATATGCCACAATCGACACGGGACTAAGGATGTGTTATCGAAAGAAAAGTATCGATACTGTACTCATTTAGAGTATAGAAAGAAAAATATCGATACCGTACTAGTATCGAAAGAAAAGTCTCCATACAAGTAAATATCGATATCGAAATTTTAATCTAGATTTTTTTAAATCAAGTTATATGTTCAACTTTTACATATTAATATTAATAAAAATAATAATAATAATAATTGTATTTTCATATTTGGATAAACGTTGAAAATTATAATGATTTAACCATATTATATTATATTTATGTCTATTACATCTATATTATGTGTTGTAACTTGGAAGGTTTGATAGAATTGTTTGATTGATATTATAAAAGGTTCTACCATACCAGCTTTCAAAGTATCTATGAAAATATGGCTGATGGAAAGAGATTAAATAGATAGATATAAGTAATGTATTTTTTCAATCTATTTTTTACCCTTCTTTAACCTTAGTAAACATTTAATCCCAGCATGAGTGAAGATAACCAAAAAAAGTTGTTTCTTTCGATATTGATCCGATACCAGAGTGTGAGTACTAATACAAGTAAAAGTATCGGTAAAAAGGTATCCAGTAAAAAAAAAACACTAGTACCGTTATTGAAAGTAAAATATCGATATTAGAAAAGTATCAATATTTTTTTCACATCCCTAAAAGGGACTGATTGTTACACTTTCCCTCCAAAGGGAGTTGTGTTATGGAGTTTTTTCGATAGGGAAAAATCCATCGACCCAGGCTAGATTTGAACCAACGAGCATCGGGTCATAAGGCAAGCATTTTACCCCAAGACCACCGAGATGGACCACGCCAAAATAGAGTCGAAAGATTCCAACAGGACTAGTTTGAGTTTTAATTAAAAGAAAAATAAGGGGGGGGGGGGAGATGTAAAACTAGTTCTTATTAATTATACGGATCTATGAGACTAAGCTCGATGAAACAGGTTTATAGATTTAGCCTTCCTATAACAAATACATTAACTTGTTGATAGGCTCAGAACAGAAAATTATAATATACTCGAGAATTAGCGGCGAGCTTTGCTCTTTACCTTGAGACAAAAAGTTTAGTAGTTTAATGTATCCTTGTATTAACGACGTGAAAAAAATAGTGTTCATAGGTTAAGTGTAAAAGGGAGTACAAGCTTAAACAGAATATATATGAAATTCCAGAAAATGACACAATCGATAATTGTATTTTAAGCCATGGGGCCTGACAGCGATTGATACTATCTTACTGACCGAGACGGCCGCCTTAACCAAAAACATGATCCAAATAAATATCAACTAGAAAGTTTGCCAAATTGGCAGATAAAGTCGGAAGGCTACAATTTTGCCATCTACAAACTCGGAGGCAAATCTTATGTCTCCCTGTAACATTATTTATCAGGATAACACGTTTTAAGACAAAATTGTGGTGACAGCTTATTTTAATCTGATAATAAACCGTTTGGAAACCAATTAAACTGTTGCTGAATTGGACAGTTAATTATTTGTTTTATTCACAAACGCTCAACTCGTTTTTTTAAATAGATTGTAACTGCTAACAATTGTTTGTGTCATTGCCGAACAAAAAACCATATTTCAATTTTAATGAGGCCAAATAAATTATCTATACCCGGGGAATAATAGTATCTTATGACGACATAAGTAGTTTTATTGCTTTAATGACTGCCCCATAGTTTGGAATATACATATAATTATTTCTCGTTAACTCTCTGGTCTTCTCAGTAAGTTTAAAATAATCCTAAAACATTTTTTTCAATACTTAACTGCATTGTAAATATATTTTATCAATATACAAAAATGTATCATTTCCATAATTATAGTTTTTAAGTAAGCTTACAGCTTGACAGTAAACTTTACACTAATTTCATAAAATATATATTTATATTTACTACAGAAGTATAATATATTTGAAAACGGATAAAATTAGAATTTAAATTTTTGGTAAATGCAACTCTTAAAAATTCAACTAAATTATGTAATTTTTTATTCATAGTATTTAACGTGCACTTTTGAACGGACTGATTTTATGATCACACATATAGGCACTAGCTCTAGAGGAGGAGAGGGGGGGTTGCAGGTGAATATATTCAACGATGTAATCATGATTTTTGCGACCATTAACATTGAAAAATTTTATTTGACCCCTTCTGTATTTGCATAGTTTAATATTTCTTAAAATACACACATGAGTTCAAACGAGTCCCTAATCTATTGTTTTTTTTAGTAATGCATGAGAAAAGAAAATAATTGTATCCTATTTATAAGTAAACCTTACATTTAAACAAATTCCGATATTTTGATCAATCAAATGATGACTATATTGAAATATTTAATTCCAAAAAATAGCAATAAACACCAGTCTGAGATAATGATGACTGGATAATTATTTTATTAATGAAATTTGGATAACTTTGTTGTTGTTATTAAATATACAAGAAATCTTCTTTAATTATTTTTACTTTTCTTCAACGTTAATCAAATAGGGGAGGTGGGGGCAGTGATAATGGTGCTTAAGTTATGTTCACTTTTTTTTAACTCAAAATAACATAAATATAATGTAATTACTCTCCCCACCCCTCTTCCGGTCAATAAACGTTCCATCACCCCTGATCGCACACCTAATAAACTAACTTAATTATAGAACAGACACTACAACCATCTCCCAGGTTGTTAATTTATCACTGTGATAGGGGGGAACCTACATTTTACCAGTGATACATTTTTCCGCCATGCTGGGAAGTGAACCAGGGACACTTAGCTCCGCGAATAGAAACGCCAGTGACTGAGCTAATCTGTTGTACTAGAGTCTTATTGAAATAATATTTTATAGTATACATTAGAAAATAGATCAAAAAGTTAAACAAAAACTGTACCCTCATCTTACAATCCATCTGGGCTATTCACAAATTCAAACAAATATTGTAGGTATAAGGAAGATACAATTTGGTGGAAATTGACTGAAATTTGAGTGGATGAAAATGAGAAACCAAATAAAATAAACTACTTTCAATACACCCCGTAGAGATTCGAAACTCTATCTCCCCATCATCGGTAATCCAAGACAGATAATAATAAAGTCTTAGCCCACTGACCCATCAACCAAAGTAAATATTTTAAAAAAATATAAGTTAATACACATTAATTAATGTTTAAATTCCGGTTTTGTTTTAAAATGGGAATGTATTTTTCTTTCCACATTTAAAAAGATACAATCGTGGACTACGTTTTTTTTTGTGGGCGTCACCTTTCATTGTAAGTTTGGGCAACGCTCCTAATCCAACTAAGGTCCAATGAGTAATCTTGTTAGGTAGAGAATGGACAAATTATGTCCCTTGTCAAAATCTTCAATACAAGATCCTCCCATAATGCATGGTACCTTTATTTCAAGAGTAAAATTATAAGTATATCCTCTTCAAAATACTGCTGTCGTTACTTTAAACAGTTAAAACCTAATATGTATATTCGTCTTTATTCATGAAGAAGAATGCTAAAAGTAAAAATTTTAGAATAAAAAAAACTTTTAAATTTTTTATTGTCTAAAAAAAATTACAGGTTGGACGTTCAAATATTTGGTTTGAGCAATTGATCGGTTTATCTTCCTTTGATCGACGAACTCTTTACGATCACGGCTGTAAGACCATCTTCCAGGTTTTTTTTGAGCTATTACACTAATTGACCCATTAGCATAGTCACGATCGTTTTTGACCAGTTTTTTTTTTTCTCTTCAACTTAACTCTTATTATTTACTTTCCATCGTCTATAACTTGTTGACAAATCTTTAGACCACAAATCAGGAAAATTATGTGCGCTGATCAAGAAAACAAACAACAAAGAAGAATAAGTATTTGCTAGCAGATGATTAGAAGAGTTATTTTAGTCTGTTTTAGGACAAAGCAGGGGAGTACTTTGTCACAACATTTATAGTTGGTTTATCATACAGTATTTTTGAATAATTTAGTCACAAGATAAATTCAAAATCATCCCAGGAAGTGTAGGCTAAAAATATATAATATATTCGTTACAGTTAGAAAAAGGAAGATTTTAAAATAACCAATTTTAGATACAAGAGTTTTTTTTTTTAACCAAGCGAAGTGAAGTTCTATCATAACTAAATCATTTGGCATTTTATCTTTTTATTTCGTTAACGATTATAGCTGAATGCGTGGGTTATTAATAACGAAATTTGGAATGGATATTCTTTGAACAAAAATTGACGAACTTTATTATGAATTTGCCATTTAGTCATTAAATTTAATATTGTGGCCAATCAAAAAGGGTTTGGTTAAACAGCTCATACTAAGTGATTTAATTTTAAAATTCTAAGCAATCCATAAAACCTCCCAGTAGTCTTTTTATTTTGACATATATTACGAAACTGACGTCTTAAACCACGTGAACAATGATTATTCCGAATGAATATAATCGACTTTAGAATATTGTATTAATTTATTTTCGCTCTGACTTGATCACCAAGGAGAAATATCAACGTCAAATTCAAGGAGAAACTTAAGAAATATTTCAATTTAAAATCAAAAAATAATAATTTCTTCAAAAGTAAATCTTGAACCTAAAGTAAATCTACAAAGTTCTATTACTTTAAAGTTCCTTAACAAAAATACATGGAGGGAAAAAGGTTTACTGTTCAAAAACTTGTTAGTTGTTTTTTGTTAGCACTTGGGAATTCCACATTATGATAATAATGAACACATTATTGTAGGCCTACCTACGATATCTTCCTTAAAACCTCTCCCGCTGATATTTAGACCATAATACTTCTAAACTGTATTTTCTCAACATATTTGATACTAACTAATTAGCTTCCACACCACTGGTGGACAAGCTGACTAGATGTAATTCTCATCTAATGTAGTTTAACAGTAATGGTTAGGCTGGTGTTCAAAGCCTGGCATTTTGTATTGAGAGGTTTTTACCTTAATGGTATTTCACTATCCCGCCATGCACACGAGGGTACATTTTTCTTAATTTTAATTTACTCATCTTTACCCTATCAAAATAAATATCGGGATTGCCCATACAAAAAATAAAGCACATAGCACGGAAAAACCAATTACTTTTCAATAAAAGTTTTAACTTATTGATTTTAGTTAGTTTAGTATTATCTATATTATTGTCCAAATATGTTAAGAAATCAAATTTGACTTAAACTAAAAATTGTGTATCCATAATAATATTTACATAATGTGAACATTTGTCGTTTTAGATTTTCTATGAATTATTAGCAATTGTACAGTTAATAATTAAAAATATATTATCTGGTCTTGAGAGGGGAAAAGAAAAGAAAAGGGGTTTGAGGGTAATGGTGTGCCTTGTTCATAAGTTAATAGCACGGAGTCTAGAAAACATAAAGGATAATAATTCAATTTAACTGTGTATAGTCCTTTAGCATTACAATACAAAACAATTAATTCAAACATTACTATTCTGTACTTGAAGTGTAGGAAGGACTTTTTAAAAATTTGATTATTTGTTTCTTGTATATCTTTAAGATTATTTTTTATTTAAATTTAACGATCAAGCATATGTCATTAAAAATTAATTGAGAATTTAGGCATTTGATCTTATACAGCTCACGATGTATTTTTTTTAAATTTGAATACTGTTAAATAATAAATTGTTGAGGTTTACTTTTTATATCGTGTCTACCTCAATCTATGTACGAGAGATTTTTTTTTAAAAGGTAGGATTCTACTATTTTCAAAGTTATGTGTAGATTTTGTTACACTCTATTGCTTGGATTTTTTGTGTTTGCTCTGGCTAAATATCAACAAAAATCAATCATGTGTTCCACCGAAACTTTGTTTTATTTATTCCCAGCGTGGGTGATTGTAACTACAAATGTTACAACCAGTGAACATAAGATAAAACACATCTGGTTTGAGGTGTTTTTTTTTAATCCTGAGAGAGACATGTAAAGGTATTCAAGTTAAATGTGTATTGTCATCGCCTCTATTACTACAATGATGAATGCTAATCAATTTTGAAACATTACTCCAACCCAAGCCAGCTGGAAAGCTTTTGTCTAACAAATTATCGACAGTTTTTGTTATCATACAACCATTTTTTTTATAGTGTTAGTAAACCTTTTTGTCTTGAGGAATAATTGAAGTGAGAGAAAAAAAGGAAAAGTATGTGAAATAAAACCGGTAGATATTTATACTCCTCACGCCAACCACTCTCCAGTTATACATTTCAAACAAAGCTGTTTGAGACAATTTTTGTGAAAATTTTCAAAAATGAATCATACATACTAACATATATACATACATAAATACATACATACATACATACTAAGATGCATGCATACATACTAACATGCTTGCATACATACATACATACATGCATACATACATGCATACATACATACTAACATGCATACATACATACTAACATACATCCATGCATACATACATACTGACATACATACATACATACTGACATGCATACATACATACATACATGCATACATACATAC
>CABFVX010000085.1:243560-296353 GCA_902151425.1 Timema shepardi | reverse complement strand
CATGCATACATACATACTAACATGCATACATACATACTAACATACATCCATGCATACATACATACTGACATACATACATACATACTGACATGCATACATACATACATACTGACATGCATACATACATACATACTGACATGCATACATACATACTAACATGCATACATACATACTAACATGCATGCATACATACTAAGATGCATGCATACATACTAACATGCATGCATACATACATACATACTAAGATGCATGCATACATACTAACATGCATGCATACATACTAACATGCATGCATACATACTAACATGCATACATACATACTAACATGCATACATACATACATACTAACATGCATACATACATACTAACATGCATACATACATACTAACATTCATACATACATACTAACATGCATACATACATACTAACATGCATACATACATACTAACATGCATACATACATACTAACATGCATACATACATACTAACATGCATGCATACATACATACTGACATACATCCATGCATACATACTGACATACATGCATACATACTGACATACATGCATACATACTGACATACATGCATACATACACATATACACATATACATACATATACATATATATACATACACATACATACATATATATATACATATACATACATATATTTATACATATACATACATACATACATACCTTATGGGGCAGGCAAGAAACTGTGCATATAGTTCTAAAAACAATTCCCTACTTAATCCATCGTCCTCATTTTCTTCACACCTCCCTATCCTTTCATACTCCGAATGAGTCATACATGCTCTTCTAATCTTAAAACTCTTAATGTTTATATATTTCACGCATCAATCTACAACATTTAGCCACGTCTTACATGGCCTACCACTTCATTTTTATCCACACACTCTACCTTCATTTATTCGCTTCATCACTAGATCCAGACTCATTCTCTCGACATGTCCACAAAATAAATTATAACCGAATAAGTTAACTAACTACCCCTAAAAATTATTAATAAAAATCAAATAACTATACATTGTTTGTCAGGTAGAGCACACTAGATATACATTTTAAACAAAACTGTTATAGCCATTCTGGGGAACGATCTTGAATTTTCAAAAAAATATTCTAAAGTTAACTTCCCTCGTAAGGCTTACCTCTTCTACGAGCGTGGAGTAATGAAATATAACGTAATTAAGCTTGGTGTTAATCTATTTTAATACTTTATTTTATTACCGGGTATCTTATTATTTAGGGTTCTATCACTGTTGAGTTTAATAATAAGACATAAGTGTGATTGACCCATGCTGCCTAATCCCTTTGCAGGGAGCTGTTCTGACCAAAATATCTGGATTATGTTTGATCCTCTATTGTACCCGGCGTGGAATATGTAAATTCCCGATTAAAATTCGGTGATTTAAATGAAAGTATTTATTCTAATGACGCACTAGCACCCGTACCACTCGGTGACTACCGAAATAGTGATGGAACCTACGCTTGCCAATACGAAGTCTTGGCTTCTGGAACATTACTTGATTAACGGGATGTATCTGTCCTTTGGGTTCCTACCTTGATTTCGTTCCGAGAAGATTTGGCCTGGGTAACCGATGGAGAGAAAAAGAAGCATGCTGCACCCCGTTGACGTTTTCTGCTAAAAAAAATAGTGGTTAATAAATTAATTTTGAATACTATATCTTATTATATGTATAGAATAATCGACAATAATGTATACAATTTAATCATCACTCTCTTAATTTAATTATCAGAGTAAAATGTTTTAAAACATGTACAGAATTATAGCCATATAACATAAAAAATATAAGGTTTGAATAAAATCCATCAAACTGCAGCTTTGGCTCTAGACTCAGGAATGGATAGACACTATAGAGACAGGATTTTAAAATCCAATTATTTTTTCTGTTTATAATTATATTTAATATTTAACACCGCGTCTTACTACCCGTTAGGGTTATCTTTTTTAAGAACTAATTACTCTAATGGATTAGGAATTGGGAAGGTTTAATTAGAGGAAGTGAACACGCATTTGCGTGGAGGGAGATTGGAAAATCATTTAGGAAAACCACCCCCAGTTCGCCTGACCGAGATTCGAACCTTGAAATCCCCGTCCTCAGCAGTCACACGACTAGCGCGTTAGCCAACTACGCCACAGAGGCAGGTTTCTCGATTTATAAAACGTTAAGATTCATAATAATCTCACGGTCGGAAATATTTTACGATAACAATATTTTCTCTTTATATAAGAATTTAAACTGAAATAAAGATGAATTACTTAAAATATAGACTCTCCATATTAAAATAAAAAGCATGCGTATAAAGACGACAAAGCAAATATATGAGCATTTTTTTAATGTTGATGAAAATTCATTTTATTGGATGCATTTTTTATTTAAAAGATTATGAAATAGTGTGATCCTAGTGAAGATTTATGTGTGTGCATTCAACAGGTTAACTAACTAAATTAACTATGGTTGAAATATAGTGGCCGTTTAATCAACAGGTCCTCAGAAATGTGTTGACGTGAGAGTACTTTTTTTTTTTGTAATGTGAGGCTTCATTCGTGATCATCGAGAGTGACTTTTCAAGCTGACTCAAGAGGCTGTGACTCAATACCAGAGGAGTGCATTGAGCCTTCCCCCATCTAACACTAACACTAACACACCTACTCACAAATATACAATCTACAGTTAAAATACATTAAACCTTGCCTCAGTGGTCCAAAATTCTGAATAATCAAAAGAAGACTTTCGGAAAATTATTATTATTATTGGCACCGCGCCTTACTACCCGTTCGGGTTGTACGCACTTACGCTAATGTGTAATTTTAGGGTGATTGTGAGATGAAATGAAGGACCTACAGTTTAACGTGGAATCCGAACCACGGTGGAGGCTTGGCACTCCACACATCCACAAGTTGTGATTAATACAAGTCTTGTCAGAGGTGAAGGAAGGGTTTGGTAATCACATAAATCTGTACCTTTTTCGGAAAACAAGGAGAGAATATTTGGGGTGTGAATTAATTCAAATGAAGTATATTTTATTTATAAAAGACTCAAAGTTAAAATATAACTGGGAGGAACTAATGAAAATAAAAATATAAATATTTATGTGATGTAAATAACAAAATGTACTTACCTGTAATTAAAATAGTTACAATACTATAAAGAATATAATGTGCTGCAATTTAAATGTAAAACTACAGAACATGTTACGTATTATATATATATCATTAAAATAATTGTAAATGTTATAAAACTCATTTAGAATTATTTTTAAAGAAAAATTGAAAATAATTGGCTGAACTGTAGATTATTCCGTAATTTACCTTTTGACCTGAACAAGCTTTGGCGCTAATTAGAAGGATTAATTAGGTTATAATGTATATGTTGTAAGGAGATTATTAATTCTGTGGAAGTTTGTGAGTTGTTGAGCTGCTTGTTTTAGAGTCGCTTCTAAGAATCCACTTTTGGAATCCAGCGTGATGATGACGGGGGTTAGGTTTAAATTTTATTTACATATTAATGCAGTTATTTTGAAGAAGTTTATTTTTATTTGATTATAAGAACATTCGACCTAAAATTATTATAATTTTATTTATGACAGCTTAAACTTGATAGATTAATGCTCCGAGGACCATCTTAATGCAAGGTTTAAGATCGAGTGAAATTTAGAGATATAATCCATTCACGGTAGGAATTGACTTCTGAAATGTCTTTTTCCCCATAAATCTATTATATAGTAGTATATATAGTATATGATAGGAAAAAAGACCTTTCAGAGAGTAATTCCTACCGTGAATGGAATATATCAATGTTTCGCGGACCATTCCTTCAGTAAGGTTATCTATCAGTCGAATGAGGAAGGGAGCTTTTTTCTCGGGTACATAACTCTGGAATATTTTTTCTTTCGGTTGCACCAAGTTTCAGAAAAGAGGGCAAGCGCGAGAATGTTATTGAAGTTATGATTCACAAGTATTTGAAATANGTACATTAAATAATGAAAAATATAAGCTGACGACAGAAAGTGGTTGTACAAAATAAAAATCTAATCTCCAGATGTGTGAGAAGATTTTCTAGCACATATGGATGCATTTATTTTTATGTTCTGAAATTATTAATTAATTTTGAAATATATTAAGGGTAGGAACTTTTTATTTGAATTACTATAAAATGAAAAATATATTTAATTATTTGAAGATAGAGACCTATATTATATTTTACAAGATAGTATTGTGCCAACTTGTTGATTAAAAGATTTCCATCATAACCGCTAGATGTGTTACACACCTAGAAAATATTTCTCTGACATTCAGTAAGCTTACAATTTTCGCTTTATCTACCCTCCCAACTAAAAGGTCACCTTGAAGTTAAGTACAAAATGTATATTATGACGCCCTACCTCCTCACTTTCAGTGTTTTACATTCGTGAGATATCACCCTAATTTTAGGGAAATTTCACTCAAACGTATAAACTTTGGTCCGTTTTCTAGCGTGTTCCTTGATTATTATAAATTCCACGTTTATACTTCACGTTTACCCTACATTAACGTACAATATGTTTGGTGGGTTAAAATAAAAAGTAAAAAAAGAAAATATTATATCACTCCTCCTCACTTGAGAAGTAAATAAAACATACCGTTCGTTAGTAACACAAAGCGAATACAAATAAAATTAGAAGTAGAAAAAAGAACACCACTGTTCGAATTTTAGAACAACCATCCTATGAATAACATTACCAGGCTCCATAAATTTTGATGCACAAGTATGTGGCGAAACAAAAAAAAACAGCATCAAATCTAAAATATATATGAGGTGTTTGGACGTATTCGAATTAACACCGAAACTCACCCAAGGTATTCCTTGTTTTTTATTTATTCTTCCTTGTGAACCCCCTCCCCCACACCCTCTTTAAGCTCCCAGTATCACCCACCCACCACCCCCTTCCTATTCCACCTCACCTCGATGTATCGTTAGCTTATTTTTATTTCATCTATTGCCCCAAAGCTATTTTTTCTTTTATATATTGTGTGTTAAAACAAATGAGAAAGGATGTTGCGAATGCATGGAGGTAAAAATAACACATGTCGGGTGAAAAAATAATAATATAAAAACAAGAATAATTATTCATTGTTAACAAGACATAGAAACCAATTATAATACTGTCTATTTGGTGAAGTCCTAAGAAATACATTAATTTGATTAATACCTTTTGTTAACAATCTCGTAATTACTGTGTGTGTTCGTAAGTTGTTGTTTTTTAAAGTTTTGTGTGCAAAAATAATAGTTGACAAACCGGTCGTGTAGAGTTCTAGATGTCTTGAAAATAATTGAAACTATGTTAATCTTAGTTAGGGCTATATGAATATTTAATTAATGTAATTGGTAATCTCCCTTTCCCATATAGATTTTCCTCCTTAACCCTTTGTATGTAAGACAGATCAGACATTGATACAATAAATTATAGTTCCTTATAATATTTATAATGGAATAATCAATTTTCTCGATCAAAAATTTAACTAAATTTGCTGATTTAACATCGAATTCATAAACATTTTTTATTCAACCTATCTTCGTTTACAATATTAATCTTAAATGTTGATATATTTTCTATTTTTAAGACAAAACCAACTTTAAACTATTAAAAGACTCACTCTGTTAAAACAATATTTAATCTTAGGGGCTTTGGCTATCCATGACGTATCGGGAAATCAAGTAACGATTTCAAATGTAAGCTTATAGTAATGGAACAAAAAAAAAAATCTTAAATAATTGTTCTTTGGACTTTGAAGTATTTATTATTATTTAGCACCACGTCTTACCACCCGTTCAGGTTATACGCTTTAAGTACTAATTGCTCTAATGGATTAGGAATTGGGAAGGTTGAAATAGAGGACGTGAACCTGCATTTGCGTGGAGGGAGAGTGGAAAACCATTTATGAAAAGCCATCCCCGGTTCACCCGACTGAGATTCGAGCCTCGATCTCCCCGTCCTCAGCAGTCGAGCTCAACACGACTAGCGCGTTAACCAACTACGCCACCGAGGCGGGTGTCTTGAAGTAGTTTTTTTGTAAAGTTATATTTTAAATCATCCACAACTCAAGCTATTTGGTTTATTCCCGTAAGTGGCCAATAGTATTCTTCCTACTAGAATGTATATTACAAAAATAACTTTTTATAATAGAAAAATAAGGATGATTATAGAAATGTGTATTATTGCTATCCAAGCGCGAATAGTAGAGTAAGTATTTATACTCGTCAGCGGAAGAGGAAGAATGTTATCAGCAGATACACTAGATATTTCGCAGGGTGAACTATTGATTTTCTTCTCTCTTTTTCTATTTCTTAAGTGGGTGATTAAGTGCGATAGCACCTAAGAGTGATTGATATAGCTGTGTCAAGTTAAGATGATACTAGCTTCACAAAAAAAAACCATTTTAATTCATCAAGTAGGTCACATCATTTTAAGAAAATGTTTCGTAACTTTATTTACAATCTGAATTTAAGCCTAAACATAATGTTTGATGTATAAATGGGTCTGATTAATTCAAGATGATCAATAGCATTCCTAGAACGGTTTATGAATAGAATTAATCGACTATTTAATTTCTTCGATTTAGATCACAAATCTCCAAGCTTCCTCCAACCGAGATTTAAACCGAGCTATATAGTCAGTAAAGCCGAGTAATTTGAAGCCAAAAGCTTTTGGTCCCACCGCAAAGGCCTGTGGGTACTTCTATTTGGAACGTGGCGATGGGTATTCGTACTTTTTGAAAGAAGGGGCGAAAAAATCAACCCACGGGCAACCTATATTTACAACATACCAAGAGGAGAATCGCGAAATATAGGTCCACCTTTTATACCCCCTTCACCCGAGAACTGGAGCTTTTAGTTAAATTAGTGTTTCAGAGAGTTTTACTCATACATTGAATTTGGAATTTAATCTCAGCCATTAATTTCATTAAGTGTTCTCATCGAGGTGTAGACAAGAATTTCAATAAGTATATTAATATTAATCAATAAGTTCTTTTCTGAACTATTGGTTCTGTTTATAAGTGCGACCCGCCTCGGTGGCGTAGTTGGCTAACGCACTAGTCTTGTTGAGCTCGACTGCTGAGGACGGGAAGATCGAGGTTCAAATCTAGGTCGGGTGAGCTGGGGGTGGTTTTTCCTAAATGGTTTTCCACTCTCCCTCCACGCAAATGCGGGTTCACTTCCTCTAATTCAACCTTCCCAATTTTTAATCCTTTAGAGTAATTAGTACTTAAAGCGTATAACCCGAACGGGTAGTAAGACGCGGTGCTAAATATTATTATTATATTAAGTGTGAATACTTTTTTTTTGTTTTACTACCCTTACTGTTATCTAGATTTTACACCAATCGTATAGGGACGAGGAAGCGAAAAATTAGAAAATGGGGGCACATTTTAGATTGAAAAATATGCGTTGGAAACAATTTAAAAAAACGTACAACCTTAAGATACTAGGCCGGGATTTGAACCCCCAACTACCTGTCATCGATGGACCAACAATGAGAATACCTGCTTCAGTTGTCGCCTAGTCTAAGACATCACTCTCGTGATAGACTGAACTTCCGATGACGGGGATATCAAGATTAGAGTAGGGTTTGCTGAGGGTGGTTTCTTTTAAATGGTTTTTCACTCTCCCTGCCCGAAAATGCGTGTACACTGCCTCTAATTTCAACCTGTCTCATCCCTTGCTTCTTGATGAAATTAGTACATATGAGAAATAAGTGAGACGTGGTGCTTAAAAAACGAACTAACTAAAAAAGCCAAAATAATGACGCTACTGTCGGTGTATGTAAATTACTATTATTAAAGTATATTTTTTTAGGTGACCTGGCGGTCTAAGGGTAAGGTGTCAGACTTCTATGCTGGCGGCCGGGGTTCAATCCCCGGTCCCGACACAGATTTATCTGATTACCAAACCCTTCCTTCCCCTCTAACAAGACATCTTGTGAATGTGGGGAATGCCAGACCTCCACCGTGGTTCGGATTCCACGTTAAACTGTAGATCCTTCATTTCATCTCACAATCACCCTATCATACACATTAGCGTAAGTGCGTATAACCCGAACGGGTAGTAAGACGCGGTGCTAATAATAATAATAATAATAATATATTTTGTTTGTCGGACACTTTAGCTCAGTCGGTAACGTGTCTGTCTAATGATCTAAGGGTCCAAGGTTCGATTCCCAGCAATGTATCATTGGTGAAATTTGGGTTCTCCGACTTTTTCATAATGATAAACTAACGACTGGGGATTGAATGTTGTACCTCTCCTAGTATTAAGTTATATTGTAAGGCATATGAAGCTACGACAGGCTTAGCAAGTCGGTAGTGGAAAATACATGGCTTGAATAAAAAACTGACCCAGGTTGGAAACAGAAATGGATGTAAAATATGTAAAAAAAAGGCTAAATAATATATTATATCACAACGTCGACCAAATAGTCTATGACGTTAAACTCGAATCACATTTAATAGACCCTGACGTAAAGGTTGGAGCTCAAATCCCGGATGGATTTCCTAAGGGTTGTCTTAATGTTCATTTTACATCCATTACTTTTTTCAGCATGTGGAAGTTTTTTATTCAAGCCATATATTTTCCACAACCGGCTTGCTAGGCCTGTCGTAGCTTTATTTGCATTATACCTATAATACTAGAACAGACACAATATTCGGTCCCCAGCCGTTAGATTATCACTGTGAAAGGGTAAACCCATATTTTTCCTCAATTATAATGATTTTTTGTGACATGCTGGGAATCAAAACCGGGATCATTAGCTAAGTAGTCAAACACGCTACCAACTGAGCTAAGTGTCTTCACGTGAGATTCTCAAAATTATTTTTTATCTTCCCTCTGTGTTAAAAACTGCACGTTATTTCTAGTCTTGCCTTATCATCCCAATTCATTTATTAAGTAATGAGTAACTCTTGTTTTAAACATATGAGGGTTCCCCACTCCATACATTATTTTAAAATTTAAAAAACAAAAAATAACAATGACTTTAAGACTGTTGTTAATCTTTGTGTATGTAACTATTTTCTCCATTTCAAATAGCGCAACTTTGTTCAAAAATTAACTTTATTTGTGACATCAAATAACTTCATTTTTATATGGAACACGTAATAAATTATTATTGAAGTTTTAAGGATTTATTAGTGAAACCCTAAAATATGAATCAATTTAAATGTTAATAGAGGCCCCTAATAATGAATATTTTTGAAACAAATTGTTATCAATCAAAAAAAGGACAAATGGAACCCACTAAGACCTCTTCTACGGACCCTCCCCCATAAAAAATAACTCTTAAAAATCATTAACTAGTAAACCCTAAAGGTGGACATGTATAAAAGTTTTCAAGTTTTTGTATCAAAACTTTTTTATTTAGTCAAAATAAATAAAATATTTCCCCATTAGAAACATAGTTAATTTTCTTCACATGATATCAACAGTTATTGAATATCTGTCAAAGGTGTCCTGGAATTTAATGACCATTTTTTCTCTTCCTTAAAAGGTTTCTCATCTATTGTGGCCTTGCTCACGACAGACATTCAACAACTGTTGATATCAATAGGTGAAGAAAATTAAACTATGTTTCTACTGGGGCAATATTTGATTTCTACTGACCAAAATTTTTTTCCATAAAAACCGCAAAAACCCTGTTCTTAACTCACGTACCCTACACTCCCACCCTAAGCTATAAGTAACTAAGTTTAATCTCCAAGTTTTCAATAAGGTTGAATAAGATGAGGTCATCTCACATTTGTAACTTTTAATTTCACCCTATGACGTCACAAGAGCAACGTTCGTACGCGCGCATACACGCACGTTGTTTATACAGTCATCTACAACCGTCGTAGGTAGGCCTGAGAGACTCCTTGTGGCTCTCCCCCCCCTCCCCTTTCTTCAAAGAATGTATAAGCACACGAGGAAATGTAGAACGTTGAGAATCGGTCGCCGTCATCACAGGGTAACCGTTGAGGGAAGCCCCCGGGGAATAATCTCTCTCTCCTAGAGACAAGCGGAGCATTTCCTTTGAACTGTTTTGCGCTGACGGGGCAAAGAAAAAGAAAAAAATTGTATGACACAATCTTACAAACATTCTCATATAACGTATTATAGTTTGGATCAAATTTAAAAAAATTGATTTCCAGTAGATTATTCTTTAGTAAGTTTTCCCCAGAAAAACCAACACAACATCTTGTTAATCACAATCGACACTCTTAAGTTATGAATTATAAACAAATTATTAAGACCATTAAAAAACCCATCAAATTTCCAAAAACTATAGAGAACCTTCAAATTACTTTTATATAAAAAATAAGAAAAAGTTCTTACTTATTATGAAAAAATAAATAATTAGATACTCAATTTAAACTAAAGCCCTTTTCAAATAATTTGGAATTAAAAAATTCACTCATCACTAAACTAAACTTAATTTTAGGGCAAGGATCAAAATTTTTAAAAATATCCTAAGGTATGACCCTATAAGATCTAAATTATAGGTTTGAACAAAATCCATCAAATTATTTTGGTCAGGAGCCAAGAGACAGACAGACAATATATTAAAATCTACTTTCTTGGGTTCGGATTTACACTAAATGTTAATATACGTCAAAACCTCGAGATGGTTTTCTTTTTCACTTTTTCAATATACTTTTTCTTGATATGAGATAGTTAAAATGAGGGAAGATAGGTTTGACTAGTACAATGCTTTTTGAAATAGCCTAAGCCCCCCACCCCCTTACAACTCTTTCGCTCCCCTTGCTATCACTAACTCACATCAGATGTCTCCTTCCCCTCAAGGCCCCCCACCCCAATTTTTTTTTAGTTTGTATGGATTAGTTTGTGTTTGAATATTTTTTACATTTTATAAAAAGTTATAAGGGAACAGGGGTGTGGGAGAATATTTTAGAAGCAGGGTGATATCTCTTAATAACAACACCAATTTTAGCATAACATTTATACTAGCAATAATGTTCATGCTGAGTAAGGCATCCGATTCATAAGAGACTATTACCGATGACATAGGCTCGTACTATTACTGGGTGCACAGAATATATTATTCCCCACTTTGATTTATTATTGTGGGTCTTCCCGCGAATAATAGTGCAATTTCTCTAAGTTTTTATCATAATCCTTACCCCTTTAATTAATTCGTTAATAACCATAGTGTAAAGTATATTAATAATTTAACAAATTAAATGTTACATTTTCATGCCATTCTTACACCAATTAAAATTGATACTTTTTGTATTCATTTATATTGAGAAAGATTGGTTCAGTTTTACGAGTCTAACGTCCAAAAATTCAGTCTGCGTGTCCACAAATTTGGTACATTTATCTTTATTGTTTGGGCAGGAAAGTATGGAACGTGAGAAAAGGTAAATATTTTTGCAGTTTTAATAGCAAAACTTTTCATCTGGCCAAAATACATAAGATATTTATTCAGTAGAAACATCGAGTCTAATTTTATTATCATGATGAGACCAACAGTTGTTAAATATATGTCATAGCCCTAGCAGAACTAGATGAGATTTTTTTTTAAATGAAGATAAAAAGCTGTCATTAAATTCCAGAACACCATTGACAGATATTCAACAATGGTTGAAGTCACCACGCAAAGAAAATTAAACTCAATTTTTCTATTGGAGAACTATATGAGGTTGTATATAATATAAAACAAGTTATAAAATACCTTCTTCTTGAGAATTATTTCAATCATCTATATTTCACAATAAAAGAATCGTGAATAAAATCTGAGATTCCTTTTTTTTTTTAAACAAATCTGGCTTTGCGTTATTTTTATCTGATTTAAATCGAGATACATCCTTTCTTAGTATTGTATAAGACTAGTCATCTCAATTAGCTAAAAGCCAGTAGAGAGAAACAAAAAAAATAAAAATAAAAATGAGAAGAAAGTGTTGCGCAACTCATGAAATAAACATACGTATTTTCCCTCCTTTTCCCTCCACACACAAAACAGGCAAATAGGCAGAAACAAACAAGTGAAGAACTCACAGTAACTGAATGGTTTTCAAAGAATGGAGGCCAGAAAAATTTGTTTCAAGGGAGGATGCGATATTTTTTCGATGTTGGTAGCAACTCTCGCTCAGCGTTGAATTTTTCTTTATTTATGTATTAAAAGTAGTATCTTGTTTGAAAGATAAAAATATACCCTTATAAATTTATAAACATTGCAGTACTACTACAGTCCAATGTTCATAGAAAGATCCTTATTTGACAGCTAGAAAAGTTATTAGAACTACTTTCACGTATCCACACATAAAGTAATGGGATCTACAGCTGTTACTTCTGACACAGAATATATTATTGATACCTATAACATAACAATTATAAAAGAGTAAAATGTTATAAATGTTGAACACAAAAAAAAAAAGTATTTCCTATAAGTTTCTTCTCGAAAAAACCCAACTATAAAAATGAATCGTGCCATTAAAGTAAAACATTAAATATTAACGAACTTATTTTAACTAATATTATTATTTTCTCGGTATTGATATGAAGGTTCAAAATTGACAGTTGTAGGCCACATGATTTGGTGATAGCCATTGGAACATTTATGATTATAGCTAAATTTTCACAGGAAGGCAGCTAGAAAAACTACTAGATTTACTTTCATATATTCATGCGTAAAGCTATATACTCAGCAGATGTTTCTAATAATAGATATTATCAATACCTATAAAATAGCAAATAACACTAATAATTAGTAGAATGTTTTCACTATTGAAAATTTTTTTATTTTGTTTTATTCTCTCCACTTAAAAATTGGACTATACTACCATTCCTTTAGATACCACATTCACATATTACTACTCCATCAAACGGTTCTCAAATTTATACCGATTAAACAGGGTTGTGTAAGGTAAAATTTGCATGGAGTGGGAAAACATTAAATAAAAAAACACCCTTCGTACACCAGACTGGAATTCGAACCCAGCTCTCCCAGTCACCAACAAAAAAAAATGTTTATGGGCCTAACATTTTGTTTGAATGACCGCCAATTTGGGTATAGATATGATATAAATAATATAAGTAATATTAATAATTACAACTAAAGGCGTTCTAGCCTGCACAAGTGGTTTAATGGTCTAAGGCGTAACACTCTTGTTAAATTGACCTGCTGATGACGGGGAGATCAGGGTTCAAATATCGGTAGGATCCTAACACGGGTAGATTATCTCTGAAATGCTTTCTAACTACTAGAATAATTATCATGCGTATAACCTGAACAGTTAGTAAGACGTGGTCATCAAATTCTACCTTACACAACCCTGTTTCATGGGTATAAATTTTAGAATCTTCCGATGGGGTAGTAAGATGTAAATGTGGTGTATAAAGGAATGGTAGTATAGTCCAATTTTTAAGAGAAGAAACTTTTAAAAAAATTGGTCAATACTGAAAACATTTTACTAATTATTAGTGTTATTTGCTATTTTATAGGTATTGATAATATCTATTATTAGAATATATATATACATATATACATATATAAATATATATGTATATATAAAATATAATATATAAATAATATAATATATAAATATATTTATACATACATATACAATATCTTTCATTAGAAAGTATACATACACACACACACACACACACACACACACATATATATATATATATATATATATATATATATATATATATATATATATATATATATATATATATATTTATATATATATATATATATACATACATATGTATACATATATATGACGTTCAAACAAACTGGTCACGGCTCCCCTTGAAACGTATACATAGTCCACCACTGACTTAGAATGCACAACCCGAAACCGTAAACTTGTTTCATCGACTTCGTTGAGTTCCTCTTTCTCCAACTTCTGGTTTCCCCCTCCCGGCTTTTCTTATATATATATTTTTTTATCATCATTCTACCCTTTCTCCTTCCTCCTTCCTCTTTAGGAATTCTTTAAGATTTATAAATATACAGTAGGTGCATCTCTCCGCCATTTATCAACATTTTATATTCGTGTGAATATAAGAGACTTATACGTATGTTTTATATTTTTGTGTCCGTAGTTTTTTTTTCCTTCTCGTTGTCATCTTGCTGGGAGGTCTGCCAAACCTTCATGTTTTATAAACGATGGTTGAAAAGAGGGGGGCGGTGGGAGTGATGGGAGATAAGCTAGTATGGCCAACTAATGTTTATTTTATGTATTATTTTGATCATTCTAGAATTAACCCTACATTTCTTTGATTCTTGTGTTTTTATGTAAATAAGCTTCTTTTTTTTCCAAACATATGCAACTAAAAACATCACAAATATGTTGTTTATTTTGAAAAGAATATGAAAGGTTATTCCAAGACAAATTCTGTTTGTGTAAAAAAATATATATATGGTATATTAATATCTGTTTAGGTTATACTCATACGTGATAATTATTCTAATGGGTTAAGGATGAGGAAGAAAGCATTTTATAGATAACCCACCCGTATTTGTGTCGAAGGAGAGTGGAAAAAAAACAGTCTCTATAAACCCAACTGGGACTCGAGCCCCAATCTTCCTGTCATCAGCAAGCCAGAACACGAAAGTAGGCCTATAGACCATTCGGCCAATGAATCCTATTAAAACAAAGACGATTGAGAAAATATTTATTCAACACCCTACAAAGGATCATTGTTTACTTCAAAAAATTATAATATTTTTTAGATAGCTATCACTAGACTATTAGTAGAATAGAAGAGGACGCGAAAAAAGCCAGTTTTTTGTAGTTTTTACGGCAAAATATTTTTTTTGGACAAAACAATTCAAATATTGCTTCAGTAGAAACATAAGAGTTTTTTAATTCTCTTCACGTGGTGATATCAACAGTTGTTGAATATCTGTCAAGGGTGTCCTGGAATTTATAATAACAACTTTTTCTCTTCATTTAAAAATTTTGTTAGATAATTCCGCCATGCTCATGGCAGATATTCAACAACTGTTGATATCACTATGGGAAGAAAATTAAACTCTATATTTGTAATGAGGAAATATCTTATTTATGTTGGCCAAAAGAAAAATTTCAATAAAAACCGCAAAAACGTTGGCATTTTACCGCGTAACCTGCCATTCCACCTTTAAGAGATAAATTATAATGGAGTGTGGCTAAAATTGGCATCAGTAAAATAAACATTTTTAAATAAATAAATAAATATTCTAGATCTTACTTATTTTTAAAGATTTTCACCTACTTAATGACACTATATTACTATGCAGACAAAATAAAACTGTACTAATATTATACACCTGGTTCAAATTTCAGTACCTATTTAAGTTACAAGCTATCAGTTTTGTGAAATTTACTCTTAATCTGCATGATCTAAGTTCATACAAAGTGCCTCCACTTAAATCCGACCAACATTAAAACTATACAGATTTATTTAACTTAAGAGTGCAAAATTATTATTATTATTATTATTATTATTAGCACCGCGTCTTACTACCCGTTCGGGTTGTACGCACTTACGCTAATGTGTTATGGTAGGGTGATTGTGAGATGAAATGAAGGACCTACAGTTTAACGTGGAATCCGAACCACGGTGGAGGCCTGGCATTCCCCACATTCACAAGATGTCTTGTCAGAGGTGAAGGAAGGGTTTGGTAATCAGATAAATCTGTGCCGGGACCGGGGATTAAACCCCGGCCGCCAGCATAGAAGTCTGACACCTTACCCCTAGACCGCCAGGTCACTGAGTGCAAAATTAAACCACAGTTCAATTCAATTAAAGGACAATATTAATCTATAAGCCATTAAATGGATTAAAGATTGGAAAAAAAATATACATATATTCTTAGCACCACATCAATACCCATTCAGGTTATAGGATTATATAATAACTAAGCTAATGGGTTTATAGATTAAAAGGGCTATATTTAGAGAAAGTGTACCTGAATGTGCATAGAGGGAGAGTTGAAAACCCTTATGGAAAAACAACCGTCAGTGCACCTAACCAAAATTTGAACCTAGAGCTCTCCGTCATCGGCAGTCTAGTCTAATGCGAGGGTAGCGCGTTAGAAAACGCGTCCACTGAAGTGAGTTGAACCTTATTGAATTCAATTAAATATGAAGTATTATAATTCTATAGAAATGATCAGATATACATATTTTTATTTAAAAACTACAACCGATTGAAACATTCCAACAAATGAAGTTCAAAAATGTGTCATCACAAATTAAATTTCACTGTCTTAACATGTTTTTATTTTTGATGAGGGTGTCTTTTTACTTTATAAATCTATTAGTAGCCTATATTTCGATTATTTTTTTTAGAATGACGTTTTACAACTCATTTGGGCTTTACTCATATGTACTAGTTACGTTTATTTGTTACAGATGAGGAAGGTAGAATATGGAGAAAGTTTGCACGCATTGGCGTGGAGTGAGAGTGGAAAGTCATTTAGGAAAAAAAAACCACTCAGTTCAATTGGTCGAGATTCAGACCCAAATCTGCCCGTCATTGACAGTCCAGTCTAGAGTGACGGATTAGAGTTGAGACCATTCGACCACCAAAATGAGGTAATAAATATATGAATGTATTTGGATTGAGCGGAGTGGAATTGATCTATATTAATAAAATGAAGAGTTTGCCTCTGATGAGCGCTACGTGATATCTGCCGCCAGTAGAGGGTTGTAATTTAAACATTACTAGCCCTTATGCACAAACATGTGCACCTCGAAGCTGGAATTTTAAATATTTGATCAGATTATAATAAATAGATTAAATTATTATTATTATTATTATTATTATTATTAGCACCGCGTCTTACTACCCGTTCGGGCTATACGCATTTACGCTAATGTGTAATAGTAGGGTGATTGTGAGATGAAATGGAGGACCTACAGTTTAACGTGGGATCCGAACCACGGTGGAGGCCTGGCATTCCCCACATTCACAAGATGTATTTTCAGAGGTGAAGGAAAGGTTTGGTAATCAGATAAATCTGTGCCGGGACCAAGGATTGAACCCCGGCCGCCAGCACAGAAGTCTGACACCTTACCCCTAGACCACCAGGTAACCAAAATAGATTAAAAATTAGGTCATAAGAAATAAAATAATGAATTGCTTTTTCTGTCTGTTTGAAATTGATATAGGCGTAACTACATTGCTTTGTTATCACAGGAAACACTGGAAACTTCCGCCAGTAGGAAATTAGCCAACCATTTGTGTTGAGGGCGAGTGGAAAAGCACTTAGAAAGAAAAATCATCATTACACTCATTTGTATTTTTTGTTTATCTATTCAATATATTTAACGTGCAATTTCTGAATATACTTATTATATCAGCACATAGTTTATAAACTAACATAAATCTAGAACACACACAACATCCAGCCCACCGGTCGTTAATTCATCATCGTGAAAAGGGGGAGGGGGGAAACCCTAATTTCAACAATGATACATTTTTCGGCTGTGTCAAGAATTGAATCAGAGACCCTTATCTCAGTAGACAGACAGACTACTGACAGAGCTAAGTGTGTCAGACCATATCTGAAATAAAGCACCGATTCCCCCTTATATGGAGGAAATATTGAAATTGTGTAAATATTAGACCTCAAATTTATGATGGCTTCATTTTATATACCTCTGAAATTTAAAAAAAAAATGGGTCTTAGAACTATGTTTGTCCATCCTACAGAAGAAAAGGTCCAAGCTTGATGTGTAGATAATTATAATATTGTTAGACCTTAAGCCAAAATCGTGATTTTAATATTAATATTGCGAGAAATATCGAAAACATCGCATAGTTTGTGTGATTGAAAACTTAAAACAAATTTTGTTTGCTTGGCTTTTTATTTATTTAATCACGTCAATGTCATCAGATTTATATTGTTTATTGAGGTTTAAATTAATATATTTTTTTTTCAATTTCGTGTTCATAAACCCAAACTTCCGCGATTAAAATATATATATTCTTTTTTCGCGATCTTAAAATATTATTAATTAACTACGCTTGGATAAAGTATATATAAGTAGAACAATAAGTTTTTTATTTTGTATCAAATGCTCTACTTTTATCCAAACTCTCTTAGTTGGATAAAAATGCATAAAGGAATTATTGTTTTATTGTAAACACAAATGACCTTGAAAAGACGAGGTTTTGCTTGATAGACAATTTAAAGAACCGAGTATTCATCGAAAATTTTGCTACTCAAATATTTTTAAAACAAACAGTTTTATTATTTATTGCACTTATGATCACATAGTCTAAGGCAATATAATTTAAATAAAATGTATCCAGATTTCTTTGGTGGGATGGTAAGAAAACCTTTAAGGGGGGAAAAAAAATCCAGGCTTGAGACACAATCTTCCCGTCATCGGTGATTGATTGCGATGTGATTCAAACGCCTTAGACCACTAGGCCACCAGTAGGGGGCACTAAATCACTGTATTAGTAAGCAACTGGTTCTACTTCCTATCTTAGTCAGTAGCGTGCCTACCTACTGAGCTAAGGGTCCTGGGCTCAATTCCTGGCAATTTCAAAAAAACTTTAATATCGTAAATTGTTTGTTTTCCTTTTCAAAATGATGAATAAACTAACTTGGTTTTTGGATGTCCTGTCTGTTAAAGAGTTAAGTTAGTAACTCGTGTGTTGGTAGAATAAATAACTTTTTCAAGAAGGCGTTAAATACCTGGAATAAATAATTATAAATTTTAGTTTAAAGTATTTTTTAATTTGGCCGCAACTTAGGCGCGAGCGTAAGGATAACGAGTCAAGGTAGTATTTTTGCAGTTTTTATATCAAAACCCTTTTTTGATCAGAATTATTAAAATACTGCTCCAGTAGAAATATAGTTTAATATTTTTTTACATGTTGATATCAACATTTGTTGAATATCTGTCATGAGCATGGCAGAATTAGATGAGAAACTTTTTAAATGAAGAGAAAAAGTTGTCATTAAATTCCAGGACATCCTTGACAGATATTCAATAATTGTTGATATCACCGTTTGAAGAAAATTAAACTCTTTGTTTATACTGGAGCAATATTTAATTTAAATTGACCAGAAAAAATGTTTATTTAAAAATTTGCAAAAACCCTGCCCTTTTCTCGCATCACCTTCACTCCCATCTTGAGTTTAAACTCATTCATTTTTTGATACACACCTCGAGGTTATCAATTGTTCCTTTGTTTTATCTGTGCTCGGACACTAAGGTCGTGAGGACAACTCATTTTCGGAGATCCTGTGATAGGAGTTCAACGACGTACGCAGGTTTGTTTTATGTTAATTTAACGCCCTTGTATAAAGGATGAAGGTTGAAGTAGTAATCTTTGATCGTGTTTCCTACTTATTTCGAGAGGTGCTAGAACTTTACCTAAAAAAAAGGGTGGTATCCAGTCTTTCCCATCTTGAAAATAAAAATTATATCTTCCGAGGGAGGAAAAAAGGATTGGACATTTACTAACTGGTACAACACAAAAATTCTCCCTTCTTTTATTAGTCCTATTTGTACCAGTCATTATTTGTACCTAACAATAAAAAAAACATCGCATTAACCTGCGACAAAGCCATACCTACCGAACGAACACCGTCTGTTGGAGAAGATTGTACCATCTCTTGTCTGAGAGAAGATGTAATGTCGTCAGCACCATGAACCCTCCCACAGTTGATCTCAGTTTTCTAGACCAGAGATGCTACTTTTTCGTTAAAAGTGGCTGCTCATTTGTCTTCACGAGGCCGAGTTGACCCCATTCCAGACGCATTGCTTCACAGAACAATCTGGGAGTGCCGAGGATTTAACCTGGGGCCTCTGGATCTACGACCAGAAACTTTGACCAATAGACCACAGAGGTGATCTATTCTTGACAGTAAAATCAACAAAAACATTTTTGGGAGAGAATAAAGATATAAATGGAGTGCTAATCAAAAATATCTATTACATTTATTTTTAAACGTTTGGTACGACAAAATCGTGTATACTTTATCATATACTAGTTTATATTTTGGAACAAAATTTTCCAAAAATGCTTAGAGCAATAAAATAAAAAGGCAAGATCTTCTAAGAAAAACAAAGATGTCATCTTGTTAAAAGTAATAATTATTCTCAATATACACACACAGATTGTTCCACAATTAAAAAATAAATCTCAAAAACTAATCATTAGTAAAAAAATCATATTTTTATTTTGCTATTTATCATGTCTTACAATTTCCAAATACCAAATTTGAACCAAGCCATACATGCTATTTTAGAAAAATCTCGAATTTTCTTAGATATTTTATAATTAAGCTATACTAACCTTGAACTAAATTATGTTAGAAAAATTAACATATGCTATCATATATCAGGTAAAATAATCTTTTGGTGCATGTTTTGAGCCAAATAATTAAAGTTATTCATAACATAATCAATAGAGTCACCACCCGCTTCGGTGGCCGTATGGTCTAATGTGCTACTCTAGCAGTAGACTAGTCTGCTGATGAAGGGGGGACCTTGGTTAGAATCTTGGTAGGGTGTACTGAGGGTGGTTTTTCCTTACTTGTTTTCCACTCTCCCTCGACGCAAATGCTGGTACACTCCCCATAAATATAACCTTCATAATTCTTAAAACTATTAGCATGATATGTACGTGAGGCTATATATAATCCAAACGGGTAGTAAAATGTGGTGCTAAGATAAAGAACATTTTTTGAATAGGACCTACTTCAAAAAATTTAAATATTAATAAACATTTAAATAAAATAATTAACTGATTTTTGCAAAACACACACAAATAAAAATATACAGTACTATGTGTCACAATAAACATTCCTCATATATCAATAATGAATACAATCCTATCGACAATTTATTTAAAATATTGAATTTTTGTAAATCTGTCATCTTCCCCAAGGTATTTAGATTTATCTCCAGAAATAAACCACCATACTAACACGGGGAAAACATTGTACGACCCTACTTATTTGGGTTTTGGGGCACATCATATTTAGTGATCCATCATAATATTGAGTAATGGATTTTTAACTATAACAAATAAAGACACCTATGCATACATGCACGTAGCCTCATTTTGATATACCGATACGAGTTAACTCAGCCTCACTCTGTTAGCCAATATAGCCTCGCTTACAATTTGCCACTAATTCAGGTGTCTCAAATCTGGGGAGCGCGGGCCTCTTGCGAACCATGGTATCATTTTTTAGAGGCCCACTGGCTCATGAAAATTATAAAGTTATTTCAAGGAAAGAAAATGATATATATATATATATATATATATATATATATATATAATAAAAAANATATATATATATATATATATATATATATATATATATAATCAAATAACAAAATAAACATGTATTTTATTTAAATATTTTATGTTATTTAATAAACCTTTTTGGCTTTTTACGATAAAAAAGGCATTACGTTTTTATATAAATGTAGGCTGCTTTTAAATGGAAATTAACAACTCTAGAAGACAAGACAAATCACGTTACCTCCTGATATGAAACAACAGAGAACATACATCACGAGAAATCCTAATCCCTAATGTTAGTATAATAATGAGCTGATACGAATATTTGAATACCTATTCAATCCTATTATTGTCGGTGCACTAATGCGGTCCACGAATCAACAAGAGACAGAAACTTTGACCCTTGGACATAAAATGGTTGAATACCCTTGCTTTATTGTATACGAACCTGGAAGGCTAATTAGTGCTTGGGGGCAATTATAGTGAACTCCGGATCACACATACCCCACCCTTTTTCCCAACACATCTTTTTCTATAGGACAACGCCTTACAGCTCTCGAACGTGACAGACATCACAGACTCCATAGCGTCCCCTTTCATAAGGTGGGAGGGAGGGGAGTGGAGAAAGAGGGGGCACCTCCAGAAGACGACATAAGCATCCACGTTTGGGCGTGTCACATCTTCCAGGAGGATTGCTCTCCCTGATGAGGACCCAGCCGAAGAGGATTACACCTAAGACCTCCCTCCTTGGCACGACAGACAATGCAACAAGCCTGATTTATAGAGTCAAAACGTGGCCGAGTAATCCCACTCCCCTCCACAAAGATACTCCTCGGGGGTGGCGGGGGGGAGGGGGGCTGAGGGAGGGAACACACACGCATGGGCTAGGAGCTGCCTCATCCCATATCCCACAAACAAGGCCTCCCCAGATGGTCGAGGGGTCGATACCATCCGTCTTCTGCTCTGCTTACGTAAGATTATGACCTGAGAAAAACCTTGTCTTGATCCTGGGCCACAGGATTATATAATCAATTATCTATTATTAAGTCCTGCTTGGACCATTAAGAAAGATCTCTAGAGTCCCCAGTCACTGTCTTCAGACACTTCAATGGCCCCACGGTCTTCCACGCTATTTATGTCCCCATGGTCTACTGCCCTTTCCATGTCAGCAATGTATTCCAGTATTTCAATATCCCCATGCTCTTCACGGCCTTCAGTGTTCCTATGATATTTATTCATGGTCTTCAGTGCTCACATTGTCTTCAGAGCCTACAATGGCATCACGGCCTTCCACGCTTTCAATATTCCTATGGTCTTCAGGGACTTCAATACATCCATGGTATTCAGAGTTCTTAGTGTCCCCATGATCTTACAGGGCTTTAATAATCTTCTTGCTCTACATTCTACAAAAATCTTCAATAATCCTAGAATATTCGAGGCCTATAGTCTCTCCCAAATATTTAGTGTCATCAGAGTATTCATTTCATAACTATCTTATTCTTCTTTACATTTCAAGAAATATATTTAATTCCATGAAATTCATTTAGATTTATTTAAGAATTCATGGTATTTGTTTCAATGTTATTAGCCTACTTAAAATTTTCCAAATAAACCGTAAATAGATTAAACTGGGAAATCCTATTTTGACTCGCGTGACGTAACAGGTAGGAAGAATTCTTAAAGTGACCTAAACTCTTATTTTCCTAGCTAAGCGACCTATGTATATATGTTTTAAAAATCTAATAATGATGTACTGATGGTGGTTTTCCTTTAATGGCTTTCCACTGTTCGTACAAGCAAATGTGTAGTATATTTTTATCTAGATTCAACGTTAGTTTTGTCCCTAAAACATTGGCGTAGTTAGTACATTCAAGTACAATCCAAAAGAGTGGTGAAACGGGGTTCTAAAAATAAATATCTATGTTTTACCAGATACAAATGTTACAATTGTAAGCTTTAACTTTCATTGGGTTTAGCTAATCATTATTTATATAGTTTTTTAAATAGCTCTAAATATATATCAAATGTTTATATATTATTAGAGTATTTAAGTTACAAAGAAAACAACTAAATATTACAAGTCGTGATTTAATTGACAGAGTTGTAGGGAGGGTGAAAGTCAAATAAATGACCAGATACAGGTCAAAGTGTGGCTGACCTAAGTCATGATTCTTCACAACCATCCAGAGTGCAACATACTGTTGTTGTTGTTGTTACAGGATATAGCCCCACGATATCATGGCTAACAACACGAATGTGTACATGACGAACCCTTTTCATGTAGTTCGAAAAATAATTTGTTCAATTCACAGCCTTGGTGAGTTCATAGCCTTCAAGAAGGTGACGGAATCACATTCCAATATAAGGAGATGGACAAGAAATCTGGTCAGTGTCGTGTTGTGGAGTGTTTTCAGGGTAAGCAGAGTTAGTTTAAACCGTACCTGTGAATTGTTCTCATCACTCAGTAGAATACTCATTGACAGTGTCGTGTAGTGGAGTGTTACCAGGGTAATCAGAGTTAGTTTAAACTGTACCTGTGAATTGTTCTCATCACTCAGTAGAACACTCATTGACAGTGTCGTGTCATGTAGTGTTGCCAGGGTAATCAGATTTGGTCTAAGCTGTACCTGTGAATTATTCTCATCACTCAGTAGAACACTCATTGACAGTGTCGTGTCGTGGATTGTTGACTGTGTAGGCAGAGTTATTTAGGTTAAGTGTGTCCCACGTGTTACTGTACTTCATGTGTGTATCACTACATTTTATATAGGACCTATCTACTTTATTAATAAATTATGATAATATAATATACAACTTTAATATTTTTAATATATTTGAGGTATTTAACGACCACTTTCTGAACTGAATGATTCTATCAGAACACGACTTATAAACTAACTTAAGTCTAGAACAGACAAAACATCCAGCCCTTAGCCGTTAATTCATCTACAGTAGCCCCATGGCTTCTTTGGTGCTGACTGACAGCTCACAGCTGACTTCTGACAGCTATAAAAAGTTACCAGACCAAATTACGTATCCCTACGCTGAACCAGATGATCTCCAAAAACATGTGTTTAGCAGCTGTCACTTCTGACTGTCAAAATGTAGGTATATGCCTGAATGTTGACTGTCAGAAGTCAGCTGTGAGCTGTCAGTCAGCACCAAAGAAGCCATGGGGCTACTGTATGTGAAAGGGAAATCACACATTTAACAATTGATACATTTTTCGTCCATTCCAGAAATTAAACCCGCGCCCCTTAGCTCAGTAGAAAGACACGTTACTGGCTGATCTAAGGTTTCGGAACAAGAATATAAAAATCATGCATGACCTTTAGGCGCATGATTTACTTTTCAAATAGTAATTATTCTCCTTGACTCCCAGCAGGGGTTTTAAAATGGTTGTCCCCAAAAAAAGCATGATCCCTTTAAGGCTTTAACATGTTTTACAAAAACATAACATTTATCTAGTAAGAAAATAATACGAGTTAAACAATTAATATTTTCAAACAGGACCTAAAGAAGGTGAAAAAAGAAACTATCTCAGAGGCTGGATGATCAAATCCAGGGATAAAAATAAAATATATATTTTTTTACATATTATATACCTTTAATTTGATTTTCTACGTTTTCTTTTTAAGTTCATAACGACCAACATGAAACCCTGTTTTCAAAAGCCAGGGATGTTAGGTAAGTAGGGGTTTGAGGGGAATCATTTCATACAGGGCTTACATTCATGAGGGTCTTTATTTTTGAAAGCCCTCTTGTACCAAGGGATGATAATAAAAGAAACATAGAAAAACTGGGTATGTAAGAGAATGTTAGAATGGAGGAATGGAACAGTGGATAGAGAAGTAAGCGGATACCAGGAACACGAAAGGGAATGAATGTAGGCCAAATGTGTGGCTGAAAAAAAATGTGATACATACAAACGTTAATATGTGAGTGTGTGTTTCATTTCAGAGAGGTTTCAAATATTTCTATCATGCAAAAGAACTTTTCAAAAGGTAAAAAAGATTTGATAAAACGGACAGAACTGAGGTTTGTAACATTGTACTTTATTTTTTTGTGCATTTATTCGTCAAGCCCAAGTTGTAGATATAACAAATAATCATCATGTTTGATAATTAATTAGATTTAAATAAGAAAATTAAAATACGGGTTATTAAAATTAATTTATTAATTATAAATTTACAACTTTAGGATTCTAATAGTAAGTTAAATACTGTTATCAAAAATTAACATATTTAATTAGTAATTAGAAGATTATGTTGCCATGAAAAACCTTCAGAGAGCTTCTAGAGGTGTTTAATATTTATATTTTTTTCTAGCCTTTCACAATTGGGGGATGGGCCCACCAAACCCTCCCCCCTGAAATTACTGGCTGGCTACGGCCTTGTTTGATAGATGTATCTTTGAAAGGTGACAATGTCAGATAATATTATCTGACGTTATATTCACTTATATAACCGTCAAAAAAGTTGATTCTTATCGAAATCTGGTTGTATTTATGATCTTAAGTGAAAGTTAGACTAAGATTTAAGAAGTTCTCCTAAAAATTACCTTAAAATTAGCTCATAATACGCCAAACAAGGATTATGCGTGGACTGGCTCCTACATAACAATTTAATGAAAGTATATTTTAATTAATAGGAGAAATAAGATTAGTAATGAAGTTACCTGGAGATAAGTGGGGGTACAGAAAGTAGGTGGCATGAGATCGTAAAATAAGCAAGGTTGAAAGGGTATAAACATGTAATGAAAATGAAAAAGGAGAAAGAATACCAAAGAGAATTATGGAAATGAAGTATGTAGGAAAAATACCACAAGGGAGGCCAAGAAGGAGATGGGATGGGCAGATAACAGAAAGTTTGCAAGTAAGAGGAAAAGATTGGGATCAATTAAAGGAGGAAGAATGGAGGAAGTAAAAGAGGAAGATGGAGGCATTTTACTAATCTGATCCGGCCACAGGCTGGAAACAGGTTGATGATGATATTTTAGTTAATGAAATGATTCACACAAGATTAATGTGGTTAGGCTAAAATTCCAAGCTCGAAAAACTGGAGCAACAAGAACCAATGTCTTATTATTATATTTTTTTGATGAGTAAAATAAATGGATGGGATTTTTTCTAAATATAATTTTGTAAATAAGTTTTTTAATAACGACTGGACAAATAATGAAAACTCAGAAAAACTAGAATATTATTGCTTAAAAGAAGTAATTTCTTATTACTTTCCTAGTACCGTAGCATTTTACTTTCTTGCTATCTCACAGGTAGAGAAAGTATTGTGATCGTCAAATAAATCGATCTTAAGATTTTGATGTATCTTGACGTTTCATGACCACCTGAATCCAAAAAAGTTGTTTTTGACTTTCTGTCTGTCTGTCTGTCTCTCCAACTAGAGCCTAAACTATTTTACCGATTGGGCTAAGACTTGGTATCTAGAAACTTCATAGGTTTGCCCCGGTTTTTTTTGGAATTGGATATCTAAACCTAAAATTGAGGGTAGTTTACAGGAGGGCAAAAAGAGAAAAAGTCGATTTTCTCAAAATAACCTCTTACAATTTTGAATAAATTTCATTTCTAAGCATTTATAAATATTTCAAACAAAATGGCTTCTCTCAATAACTCGATAAAATTACTTTAAGGGCTCCAGTATGATGCATAAATTATCTTTTTATATATCCTAAATTATATGAGATATAAAATTACTTATCTTTACAAATATAATACAAATATTTTATAAAAATAATATTTTTATAAGACCAATAACTTTCAGGCTATACGCCAATATTTATATTTTTTAATTTTTACAAACACAAAAGGTAAAAGTATTGCGACCGCAAAAGAAAATCTAACCTGAAATATTGATGGATGTCGACGTCTCAAGACCCCACCAAACCCTAATAAGTGGTATTTGAAATGAAGTCTGTCTGTGTGTCTGTTTAAACTTAAAATTAAAAGTAGTTTGAGAAAAGGTTAAAAAAGAAAAAATCGACTTTCTCAAAATCGACTAACGATTTTGATTAAAATTCGTATCTAGGTGTTGATTAAGATTATAAATAAACTGGATTTTTTCATTTTACCATGAAAATAAATTTAAGGGTACTTTACAGAAGCATAAACTTCCGTATCTCCGCAACTATTTGAGATACTAAATAACTTATCAATGCAAAATTGTATTACTATTAAAAATAAAAAACTTTTATATGAAATATATTTTTATAAATCCAACAGTTCCTGAGAATTTGGCAAATATACTAATACAATTTTGTGAGTTTTAGTTGTAAAGCGATACTAAAGTTTTAACGCAATAATTCTCCAGTTCCATAGAGTAAATAAATGTAAGTAAGTCTCTAAAAGTTAGTTTTTCTCCTTAAACCTCTTAGCAGAAATGTTTGTACAACAATGATATATATCCATTTTAGACTCAATAGTCAATATTTACATTTTTTATTGGTCAACATTTATAAATGAGGAATTTAATAGCAATGAGATGGCATGAAGATTTGCAACACCTAATAAAATGTCGAAAATGTTAACAGGAAGTTGAAATTTCAATACGAAGTTTTGATCCTTGTGGATCCAACATTGATCTTTTTTTATCGTTCCAAACATACAAATGAGGGCATTAATTATTTAAAAACTAAATTTTTAAATTTAAAACCTGTACTAAGAAGTCTTACATAATTATAGTTCAATTTATGCTTGGGTTTGCTAGTGTATATTATTACGTTCAACATATATTACGTGTTTTGAGTAAATATCTCCATTTTCAAACAATAGAGCGAGAAAGTCCGTGCGGAATTCCATACCATTTATTTTAATATGATGTGAATAATATATAAGTTGGATTATTTTCTAGTATTTACTTTTTTAATATAAAAAATAGATTTTAAAATTAAATACGTGTGGACACGCCATAGTAGTTTGAAATAGCTTTCTTAATTGAAATATTAGTAATAAAACATCTTTAACTATGAACAAATCCATTCCCCACTTATAAAATAGTCGTGTCTAAGATAGAGTTCTTTAGTAGACATGTTAATTGCTATTGACGTTGGCAGGTTGTCGGTAACAAAGCTAGTGTCAATCAAACCTAAACAAACAAAGGAACCAACTAGTTTTCTAACAAGTAAACATACTAACAAGAACGTTCTTTTTAAAACATAAATTAAAAAAATATGTCTTACAGTCCCTCTTTTTCCCGAATATGCTCTTCCTTCTTTATTTCTTACCAACTTGTTTGTTTTTTTCTCTTAGCTCGTTCTCTATAATTACCCCTACCATTTTCCCCTCCGTCGAATCTGGTACCCTGCAATCAGGACCGGACCACCATCGAAGTCCTCCGCGAGATCAGAGAGAACGTTTCCTAGCTGTCATCCAAGTTCAAATAAATACACACGTTAATTATTTGGATTAAGTTATTTTATAAAGACCATTTATTTGGTAATCTTTGTATCAAAATAGTAGGTAGCGTACGAACTAAACCTGAGATGTACTCACTTCGGTGGCCACGTGGTCTAAGGTGTCCCTCTCGCAATAGACTAGACCTCCAATAACGGGGAGATCGTGTTTAAAATCCCAAAAGTTTGTACTATAGAGAAAGGGATAGCACTTATTTATCTATGGTTGTAATAAAGGTGGTTTTCCCCTCTCCCTCCCACATAAATGCAAGTACATCTACTTTAAATTTAACCTTCCTCATTTCTAGCACATTATCGAGATTAATACATATACATTTAGCTCAAACGGGTAGTAAGACGGGGTAGCCAAAAGAGAAAAGTAACTGGACAGGTAGAGAACCTGTTGTATTCATAAAAAAAAATCTATTTAGAGATTTTGTCCGAACGTTTCATCTGTTTTATCGCGATCTTGACTACCTAGTCCACGTGGCCAACAGTAGGGTTATTATTAAAAATTAGTATTATGACTAATCAAAAAGGAAAATAAGCTATAACTACAAAAAAAAACTATCTTTTTTTTGAGTTTACCGACTCGGTTCGTACTATAAAATTGTACACAAAATAAATCAACTATAAAAAGTAAATGACAAGTGTAATTTATTTTTTAGTAAGGGACAAGTTTATGTCTTTTTTCTCTTACTGTTTACTCTTGTGACGTAGATAAAATGGCTTTAAATATTCCTTTATCTCAAGCTTCTTTGGAATCAACTAAGAAAGATAAGATTTGTCTTCACGTGGTTAACAGATAAGTTTCCCATTCGTTAACATGACAGTGAATCTCACAAATATTTTCACCTGTGAAGCAGTTTTAGTGTAATTAATATACAGGTAAGATAAAATACATTTATAAAATACAACAGAGTTTCGATATCTCTAGGTTCTATATTTCGAGATCCTATCTTGTTTGGGGTTCTGTAAGTTTTAGTTAGGTATTGTAAAGTTCAAATTTATGTATGTCTTGAGATCCTATGTAGTTATAGATTCTATAGGTCTATATTTCGAGTTTCTGTATATCTGGATATACGCCTGGTTCACCACCTTTTACATAGGATTAATTATGTGAGGATATGTGAAAAAAAAGAGATCACAAGTAAAAATAATAGGAATGGTGCACCACACCACACATTTTCTTTCTTTATTCTTAAAAAATACATTTACTATTAACTTGTAAAATTAGTTAAACGAAATAATATACATTGTGTCAGAAACACTTCACCAAAAAACATCAATTAAATAATATACAGTGCTACAGGAACATTAAGAAAAAGGGAGCATCTCTGTCTACTAAAGACCATAACAATCAATTATACATATCAAAGTAGTCCATAGAAAATGTATATGTTTTCTTAGAATTCAGAAACTATTTATTTTATAAAAAAATACATTAGTTTCAAATGGAATATTTTAATTTTCAAAACTACTACAACTTTTCAATGGTAAGTTATTTCATATCTTAAATAGTTTTAGAGATATGATAAAAATTGAAAATTTCTTCTTGTTTAATGTGCCCTTAAAGCCATTTTTACGAGAAAATGGACGTCAATATTCTTTTTGTAAGGTAAACAATGCCTAGATATTAAATTTAATAAAAATCTTTGGAAAGTATTTCAAGAAAATTTATTTTATCTTCTTGCCCTTGAGTATACTACTCTTAATTTTAGAGTGAGCAGTATGGTTCCAAAAAACCCTACGGAGTTATGAGATCCCTAGATACCAAGTTTGAGCCTGATCAGTAAAGTGGTTTCGGCTCTAGTCCTAGATACAGACAGACGGGAAGACATAAAACACCATCTCAAAAATATCATTTTTCTGTTTAAGGGGATCAATGAAACATCAACACTTATAAAAATCTCAAATTCAGTTTTTTGACGCCAACAGTATTACTCTCTTTTAGGGGTCGAAAGAAACATAAAAAAAAACACTTAATAGCTTTTAAAAATCTAATAATGCGTTGATACACTTATATTTACGAAATTATTTTTGTACTAGATATGCAATCTAAAAATATATTTAATGATAAACATTTTACACGTAAAGTCATGTGGACATTTTCAATAGTTCCGGTTATTCCTTATAATTAAGAGTTTTCGATATTTTGAGATAGGCCCAGTTTCGTTCACAATGGATTATCCAGTTTACCTCAGTGGGAATGATGTTAAGTGCTCACCTCAGGGTCCAATATTTTAAGGGTTCAAACGCAGCCCTTGTCAATGGATTTTTTTTTAGTGATAAGAATCCGTAGCATTCCTTCAGAAAGGAAGTAAATCCTTAGGTCTCAAGTCGATTGTGGCATGAAAAAAGAACTCTGGAAGTTATGTGGAAATACATTTCTCAGTAAAATCGGTAGAAACCTTCTCTTTCACTCATAGAAATTCTCTTATACTGATATAAACAATCGGTTTTTGAAAGTGCACTTAAAATTCTTAAATTTAATAAATAAATAAATAGAATAACATTTTTCAAAATGAAGCGATAACCTTGATCCTGGAACAATTCCTGTTAAACTCAGTAGTAAAGGAGAGTCGTACTGAATCAAATGTCTCTGGTTTGATTCCTATGTACAGTTGTCAATTTTCAATCTAAAGAAAATGATATTTATAAGAGGCTACAGCCGTAATTAACAAATATAAAAGATAAGATATTTAATCGATCACTTATTCTGAAAGGTTCTCACATCTAAAATTGCAATAATATGGTAATAATGTGCTAGTTTATCTGCGAGTGAATTTATGTCGAAAAAACTCTGTCGTAAGCTGTGAAAATTCGTCGTGACTAATATTGTAGGTACATAAGATGGCAAGTTATATGAACTGGGGTGGGGAGAGGGAGGGAATGGAGGCGAGCCCATCTTTCTTCTTGCATCTTAGTACGCTCATAAAACACTGCTTCTGAAATTTCATTTTTTACTAGCATTTGAGGTAGTCGAATGTGTTGATGTTGGTATTGTTTAATATGAGCGAGGCCGAGAACAGATACTAATATATTATAATTTAGTTGTTTTTTTCTCAGAGTAACCGTGAAAGAAATTAATTTCATATAAACTTTATTAACCTGCGTTGGCAGCTGCTTGGTTCAGGCATCACTCTTGAAAAATACTAGATTTCTTATGATAGGGAAATTGGAGTTTGATTTCATGAATGGTTTTCTATTATCCCTCCAAGTTAATGTGGGTACACTTCCTCTAAATTAAACCTTCCTCATTTCTAACTCATTGGCGTAATTAGTGCATATGCGTATAATTTGAAAAGGTAATATGGTGCTATATTAAAAAAAAAATGTTTATGTTTAGGGAATGCGTTTCTATGTTAAGACTTTTAAAAAATACAACGTTTATATACATGATAAATATATATATATATATATATATATATATATATATATATATTTAGATATCAATAAAAGTAAGTTTTAAATTTTAATAGTTTATTAATAAACTATAGAGCATTATAATCAAAAGAACGTTATTTGGTGAATATATGTTTGATTAAATTATTATATTTCTTTGGTAATATATAAAAATTGTTAAAATGGTTTTTTTCCAGTAAAAATACGAGGGTTTGTATAATTTTGCAGGGCTAGGGACGAATACCGCACGATGTCAAGCCGCGAAGTAACTATTGAAATTATTGGGGACCATGACGAGAATATTCCTCTACTGGAGCATACGGATTCACTCCCAGCCTCACCCCAAAACCCAATAACCATTTCTCTAATGAAAGAGATTCCAACGTCACCGATAGAGATATTGAATCCACGCTCCCCTCAGAAGGGTCCGTCGCTAAGCCAAGACCTCCAGGATAAGCTCATGGAGGCCATGAAAAGAGATGACCTCTCGACGTTCCAAAGTCTTCTCCAGTTGACGATCATCGAACAAGACACAACTGCCTCCGAGTTCCTAGCCGCGGCTTGCTGGTGCGATCACGGTGGGAGGTATGTGAGCGCCATTTTAAATGCAGGTGTGAACCCAAACGCGGTAGTCCCCTCTAACATAATCGAAAACACGTTCCCCAGAGTGCGAAAGATTTTCACCAAGAAAAAGGCGCAGGTTTTTCAAAATGACCACTGGTGTGGGAGGAAGAGGCCATTATACCTCGCGTCGGGTGCAGGTAATTTTGACGTTATCAAGGCCCTTATGGATGATCCTAGGACGGATATTAACTTAAAAGATTCCATTTTAAATACAGCGCTTCACTATTTAGCGTCACATCGCTACGCTGGGACCTGGAACCCTGAATCATTCGAACGGTGTGCTGATCTGTTACTCGACAAAGACAATTTGGAGATCGATGCTCAAAACAGTAAAAAAAGGTCAGCCCTTCATCAGTGCGCAGAAAGTGATAATTTCTTAGTTTTAAAAAAAATATTGGTTAAGTCAAGAGCGGACGTGAATCTAGTGGATGAAAATCAAAACACAGTATTACATTTGTTATCGGGCAACCATGAAATAGCGCAAGAAAATATGGACTCTTTCGAAAGCTGCGTGCGATTTCTCGTCACGAAAAAGGAGCAACTGGACATAAACAAGACCAACAAGCATGGGAGCACTGCACTACATCTGGCGGCTGAATTCGGAAACCACGAGGTGCTTCTGGCCTTACTAAAGGATCACAAAACTAACGTAATGTATTTAGACAATGATAAATACACACCGTTGCATAGGCTCGCGCTGAATAACACCATGGACAAATCTGTCCTGGAGAAGTGCATTAGACATTATTTGAATAGAAAGGAAGTTGATGTGAACGTCTCAGGAGCCAGTAACAGGACGCCACTACTAGTTTCCGCACGTTCTGGCAACTACACCATGGTCAAAGCACTGCTGAAAGATGATAATACCAACGTAGGAGCGAAAGACAAGATCGGCCGTTCTATCTTACACTACATTGTTTCCAAACCTTGCCAGCACAAGGAACCGGAAAAAACAAAGGAGATAATGGACCTTGTTTTAACCATACCTCAAACTAAAGGAAATTCCAAAATCTATATAGATTCCAAAGACAATTTTGGCTACACACCTCTTCATATGGCAGTAATGAGTGAGTCAGAAGAAATGGTAAAGTTTCTGTTGAGCCGGGGAGCGAGCATAATAGAGGAAAACAATAAAGGTACGACCATCCTTGACGATATCGAACCAAAAACTCTAGAAACTTTCATGGATGAAAGCGTGACTCAAATTAACAAATTTCACGACAGGGATTGTAAGCTCATCTATGATTATCAGCTTCTATTTGTTGATGTGTGCGAGCATAGAAAAAAGACTATCGACAATGAAATTGAGGTCATACATTGTTTGAGTAAGAACGCCCATTTGAAAGAATTGCTCGTCCACCCATTAATCACTAGTTTTCTCTATCTGAAATGGCGTAGATTTAGGTATCTCCTGTTTGGTAATGTTGCTTTTTATACGTTATTTGTCTTGCTTTTGAATTGCTACATCGTATCAGGCACTGGATTTTGGGGGAATTTGTACCAGAAAAAAACAGGTGACGATAACTTACAGGTGACTCAAGGAAGCCCCAATAATACATCACTGTCCATCCTGTGGTTCTTTACTTTCTTACTAACTATTCTTCTTTTGTTGAAAGAGATGTACCAACTGCTTCTTTCTCCACGAAAATACATGTTTGGTTTTGAAAACGTAATTGAACTCGTCCTAACATTGTTCACTTGTTTCCTGCTGTTTGGGGGCTGCTCTCATGAATCGGAGTGCAGGCAATCGTCTGTGATAGCCACCATATTATCGTGGCTAATGTTGATCCTTGTCACGGGGAGTTTACCCATGTTTTCTATTAAACTAGAGATGTTGAAAACCGTGCTGAGAACTTTCCTCAGATATATTTCCTGGTATTTCATCATGATACTAGGTTTCAGCTTTAGCTTCTACATCCTTTTCTATAGTGGAAGAGGAAGCAATGAAGATTCGTTCTTCAATCCCCTGTTGTCAGTGGAGAGGACTGTGGTTATGCTGACTGGTGAGTTTGATTCGACGGGTCTACCATTTGGAACTGTCCCTATAACAAGCCATATAGTGTTTATTATGTTCGTCATTCTTATCACGATCGTTCTTCTTAACCTTCTGAATGGTCTGGCAGTGAGCGACACCCAAGAAATTCAGAGGAAGGCTAAGCTATTGAGCATGGTGTCAAGAGCCAAGTTTATTTACAACACTGAGAACATGCTCCTTGATGGGAAAAACTCCAACCCCGTGACAGGTGACAAAGGACATATCGCCAGACTCCAGAGGTTACATGGGAAATTTGTCGACTACCTGTGCACGCAGATAAGAGTTTTTCCGAAAGTGAATAACCTGCAAAGTTTGTACGGCGTTACGATGCCAAACAGGATGGTTCATACAAAATTGAAAAGTGAAATCATGTCGATACTAAAAAAAGAAAAAAAATTGAAAGAATTATTTACGAAGGAGAAATTATCAACTACGATTAAAAACCATACATGTAGAGTTCATGAAATGGAGTTGAGTATAATTAAGGCAACGAAAAAATTGATTAATGAGAAGAAAATTAAAGCACAGAAAAATAGAAAGAAGGCCGAACAAAAGGATTGTTTCGAATGCATAGAAAATAAAATGCAGCATAATTATGAGGCTTTATTGAGGAAAATAAATGATTATGATAGTAAGTTCAACAACTTGGAAAAAAATGTTAATAACATTTTAACTTTGTTAGGCAGATAAAAGTAGTAGTCATGAGTACCAAACTTACAGCACATAATTATGTTTAAGTTATTAGTGTTAATATTGTTATACAAACTTTATATTTATTGGCAAACTAGTTATGGCATATATTTAACAAACCTCTCCACACACCATATTAAATTTTTATTTATACTTTTGTGTAAATATATCTTTTACTTGTTTAATATAATCTTTTAACATTTCTGTAAATACTTCAAATAAATTGTTATGTTTTCTTATTATTATTGTACTATAATATGGGATTATTAATGTAATATTATGTTGTTGAGTCAGTAATATTGACATATACCCCTATTTATATTTACAAGTTGAGGTGAGAAGTATAAACATATTGATATATAGTTACTAAATTATAGATATATATTCATTCTAAAATTGTAATATTTTGCATATGTATTAGAAATTTATTCAATTTAATTTGTTTTTTATGTTTTGTAATTTTTATAGACAGATAGTAAATGAAAATTCTTACGAAAATCAACTTTTAAACCAACAAATTTATTTTATCCGAAAAAAAAAACTAGTTATACTAATATATAAAATGTATTTGATGTAAAATAACACTTTTAATGAATGTAAAAATTAATACGTGAAGATTTTTTAAATTAGGCTATATAAATTGATCTGCTCGATCTGCTTATTATTATTATTATTATTATTATTATTATTATTACGAATAAAATATCAATGAAAATAAGGGAGTCCAAATTAAATATTTTCTAACAAACTTTCGCACACAATTTGAATAAAAATCTATAGCAATGTGTTATTGAATATTTTATCTCTTTATAATCGAATGAATATGATTAAATCAACATTTCGTAAAAATACTCCAAAATTTCCCATTTAAAATTAAACACCAGCAAAAAAAAAGCTTTTAGTAGAAAGATGCCTGCGGGGAGTAACAAAAAACTTCTAAAAAAAAGATAACTTTATATTTTCATTTTGTTTATTTTCTTTCTTTTTTTACTACCCTATATTTAATTATTTTCATGGTTCAAGTGTGTCCATAATAAGGGATAGTGAGTCTCTTTAAAGGATGTAATCTCTTTGATGTTACTGTACATCATTTAGTTATCGTGATCTGGAATAAATTACTTTGTGCGTTATAAATAAATATACTGCAATTCTTTTAATTACTTTTCCTTCGATATCTAATGCAATTTTAAGAGGTAGATTAAAAAAACCGAGATTATTCTATTCTTGGAAGATAATTTAAAAGTATGACTTTTTTTTAAGTTTTTTTTAAAGTTCAATTTTTCTTTAACTTCTAACAAACAATGTATTTGAATATTATTTAATTAGTATGCACATTACTTAATTTTCCAACACCTTTCACAAATGTATATATAAGTATTCATGTTGTGATAATCCCTAATAAGTGCAGTCTGGTTCTCGTTTTGATATGGTTGTTTATTTATGACTGTCACACCTCTAGGCAGGAAAAAGTCCTGATTGGTTTGAACAGTCCAAACAGGGTTCCGATAAATTACTTTGGACCTGTCAACCAGTTCTTTATCTGAATATAATTGGAAATAGTCTCATACGAAGGTAGACTAAGCTGACCGATTGAAACCTGTTTCAGATGATTACGTTTGCCAAAAACAATTAGACACCTCTTCTATTTATTTTTCTCCGATGAATAAATATGAAACTAAAATACTTGGTTAAAATTAAGTCACTGAGATCTTTCGCTTACCTACTTACCTCATGCTATTAGGCACTCGAATTTTTTTGTCGAATTTGCTAATGTACACCGTCTATCCATATCTTGAACTCACTACATCCTACTCCTATTTAGAGCTATTTCTATCACAGCTCTGACGTTAAGAAATGAATATATTAATACAGTTCTATTTATGAAACATCGCTTCAGAATATCTGCTCTAAAACAATATTTTTTTGTTTAATCTTAAAAGGCATTGCATAACTTCTAAAAAATTTAAGCTATGTATAAATGCTAAATATATTTTTTTTCAATTCTGATTTTTAAATTTTATTTTCTATTACTATACTACTATTTTTACTATATAGTCTAATCACTATAATTCAGAGAATTAACTAAAATAAATTACAAATTTAATCTTCAAAATAATATATTGGAAGAAAATAAAGCTTATTTTCAAATCAGCACTATTCTCCCTTTAACAACCCCTCCCCAATCTATCCTCTCGAACAGTGATTGTTAGCTGTCTTTTTGATGTTGTCAGCCTGTATTATAGTGTAAGCATCCCCAAGACCACCACTAATAGTAAAACGCCTTAAGACTGACGCCTTAACACCTTGGTCAACGGTGGGACGCATAGTAACAAGTCTAATTAAATTAACTGTCACTTAGGGTAGAAATAAAAAATTACAGTAGCTCAATCGTGATTTCTCAAACAAACTTCAAGGAATCTTTTCGAGATTTAATTGACACGTCATCACTCATCGAGGAGCTAGACTCTTATCCACAGTAAGTTAATATATATCAAACGTGTGAAAGGTGACAGAACAGTTTTTTTCTCATCTTTCTCATTGTTATTTTTAGAACGTTTGGAAGAAAAAAATAAATAATTTTCATGTTTATTTTATAGACAGTTACACATGCTAACGATAGTTTGTTTAATTCCTACCTTTAATTAAAGATTTAATATTATAATATTTAGCACCACGTCTTACCACCTGTTCTGGTTATACGCTTTAAGTACTAACTACGCTATTGGATTAGGAATTGGGAAGGTTGAATTAGAGGACGTGAACCCGCATTTGCGTGGAGGAAGAGTGGAAAACCATTTAGGAAAAACCACCCCCAGTTCACCCGACCGATATTCGAACCTCGATCTCCCCGTCCTCAGCAGTCTAGCTCAACACGACAAGCGCGTTAGCCAACTACGCTACCGAGGCGGGTCTTTAATTAAATTTTATTAACACCGATGGGTTAAGGTGCCACTCTAGAAATATATGTGACGAGGGGTCTAGGTTTGAATATCAACCTGATGTACAAAGCGGTTTCTTAGCTAAATTATTTTCTTAACCACTCCAAGTCAATCCGGGTGTATTTCCTAAAAATTGTATCTTTCTCATCATAACCCTAGTTATTAAAAAGAATAATTGCATCAACCTAACTGGAACTGAGACGTGGTGTACCAATACCCTGTATTCATCACAATACAATGTTAAGCTAATCAAATTTCGAAGATTATGGTGGGCAGGACTTGCAGCGCAAATGGAAAAATCTAGAAGTGTGTTCAGGGTATTGACTGGCAAACCCGATGGAAAGACCTAGACGCAGATGAGAGGATAACATTAGAATTGAGCTGAATTAGATGGGCTATAATGAGGTGGACTGGATATGAACTAGCTCAAGATAGGAATAAGGTGTAATGAGGTGGACTAGAAAGAACAAACTAATGATAGGGACAGGCTGTAATGAGGTGGACTGGATAAAACTAGCTCACGATAGGGACAGGCTGTAATGAGGTGAACTGGATATAGCTAGCTCACGATAGGGACAAGCTGTAATGAGGTGGACTGGATATAGCTAGCTCACGATAGGGACAGGCTGTATTGAGGTGAACTGGATAGAACTAGCTCACGATAGGGACAGGCTGAAATGGGGTGGACTGGATAGAACTAGCTAACGATAGGGACAGGCTGTAATGAGGTGGACTGGATAGAACTAGCTAACGATAGGGACAGGCTGTAATTAGGTGGACTGGATAGAACTAGCTACCGATAGGGACAGGCTGTAATGAGGTGGACTGGATAGAACTAGCTAACGATAGGGACAGGCTGTAATGAGGTGGACTGGATAGAACTAGCTAATGATAGGGACAGGCTGTAATGAGGTGGACTGGATATAGCTAGATCACGATAGTGGTAAACTGTAATGAGGTGGACTGGATAGCACTTGGCCAAGATGGGGATATGGTGTCGTGAGATAGATTGGATATAACTAACTCAAGACCGTTATAGGATGTAATGATGTTGACTTGATAGAATAAGTTTAAATTATGCATAGCTGACGTGCTTTTGTAAGTGCGCTAATAAACTTTCGCGTTCCTAATTATACCACAAATTAAAGGTAGTGAGGCAACAAACTCCAACAAGCAATAATTTGTTCCTTAGACCATTCCACCCAGTATCCCAAAAATCACCTATTCCAAATGTATTAGAATTGGTAACACGTCTTAATGTGATATAACCCTAGGTATATTTATCTTACTGTCATGTATATATTATGTAGATACCATTAGAAAAGCTATCAATAATATTACACACGTGAAGAAAAAATTGTTTTTTTCTGAAAGAAGGAACTAGAAAGATATAAATTTGATTTATTTTCTTGACTTAGGTCAATTGGTTGCGTGCATAATTCAGTACACCATTTGAGGTGTTAGAAATAGAAATGTTATAGCCAATTTACTCGCAATAAAAAAAGTTTTTTTTATTATTTCTTGACTTTTTATTTTACAACCTTACTATAGTGTTAGAATCATACACATCAAGAATAGCAGTTGATCTCCGTTGACGAGAGTTCAGGGATTGAATCTCAGCTGGGTATTTTGAGGGGTGGAAAGGGGAAGAGGGAGGGGGAAAGGACACGAGAAAAATTCAGTGTTTTTGCAGTTTTAATAAAAAAAACTCTTTATTGGCCCAAATAAATTAAATTATTTCACCAGTATAAACATTGAGATAAATTATTTCCCCATGTTGATCTAAAAATGTGTTTAATATCTGTCAGGGTGGTCCAGGAATTAATGACAATTTTTTTTCTTTATTTAAAAGGTTTTTCATTTAATGCCGCTATGCTCATGACAGATATTCAACAAATGATTACATCAACATATGAATAAAATCAAGCTCTTATGTTTCTACTCCGCCAGAAAAATGTTTTACAATAAAAATTGCGAAAACCTTTACCTTTACTCATGACTTAGCTAAGTTTTGGTTTCCACATCATCTTTCATCACTTACTTGTGCATCTTTCTATAAGCTACCCAATTCAGCCCCATGTTCTTCCTTGGGTCATTAATAACCCTTTTATTAAGACTATGGTTTTAATATCTAAAGAAAATAAGATTTAAGATTCTTCAAAGGAATAATCGCAGAGCCACTTCGGCAGTAAAATGGTGTAAGGGGTATTCACTTTTTAATTATTATAACTGTGTCCTACTATCATTTTGGGCTATGGCATACTCATATACTCTAATTGAACTAATGTGCTATGAATGAAAAAGGTTACATTTAGAAAATATTTTACCCCCATTTGGTCATTTGAGGGGGAATGGAAAACCAATGAGGCAAAACCACCCCCAATATACCTTACCCGGATATGAACCATGATCTTACCGTCATCGGCAATAGATTAATGCCTTAGACCATTCAACTACCAAAACTGTGTCAAAAGCGTATATCTTGCAATATACTGGACTTCTGATTGCGAGGAGGTTGAGGTTCGAATCCTTGGGGAGCGTTTTTGTTTTATCACCGCATCTTACATTCCCTACAGGAAACAATGCGTACATGTACTAAATATGATAGTGTGTTAACGACGAGGAGTACTGAATTTAGAGTGAGTGTATCTGCATTTGAAAAGCTGTAGAATGGAAAACCATTTGTGAAAAAACACATTCACTACACGCTACCAGGATTCAAACCCCAATCTCCCCGTCATCGGCAGTCTAATATTTTGCGAGAGTGACGCCTTAAATCGTGTGGCCACCAAAGAGGGTTTGTGATTTACTATATACATATTGGGGAAAACTAAGAAAAAAATTATTTCAGAAATTAAAAAACAAAATTTTGGTACAACATTAACGTTAGTAAATTGAAAAATATTTGTTACAAAAATGTAAGAACGTATTTATAACTAGCTTTTAAAACAATATTTAAGCTAAATCATGGTCTAAGGATGTGTGTGATAGAGTTTAAAATTATTTTACCCCGAATTTGTATTGAGGTTAAGAGAGGAATACTTAGAAAAAAATAAATACCTCCATATACCCTAGTACCTTCTACTCTCTTATATCGGCACACTAGACAGTATACATAATATGAGATTGACGCATTTGGCTGCTTGACCACCATTACGGTGATATCTTATTTATTTTCTTAGAGACGTGTATATTCATCGTATTTGCTTATTAAACCATAAAAATTAATAGAATCAAATTAAAATTATGTAATCGGTATTAATGAAACATTTTTTACTGGGAAAGTAGGGTGGGGTTTCTAAAGTTTAAAATTACCTTGATTTTTTAAATATTATTTTCATATTCATAAATCGTCTATAAATGATAACAATTAATTTTACTATCAAATTTGATCAAAATTAGTTCAACCATTTGGTTTTTATGTCAGTACCAATATGTAGGCTACTTAACTAAGATGGATTGAAACATTAGAGTTTATAGCTCTTAATATGTGTACGTAATTTAGTAAAAACAATTATATTATTATATAAAGTTGTATTTATGTCATTGAATGTGCACAGACACACGTCATAAAAATATGACATTTTGAAATATTTTTCTTAGAGCTTAGTCTTTCGGCAACAAAGCTGTAACCAGACCAACATAATATGAACGGCTTTGAAATATGCGTCATGAGACTCTAAATTAGCAATTTCTTAATCAGTAATTTTGTATTCATAAACTTCTTACTGGTCTTACTAAATAAGAAGACTTTAATAGTGTAAATAACTTACTTTAATATTCCTAATGACTACCAAGCATAATATTTTCACTCGAGTTTAAGACTTATCTCAAATTTGTATGAGATATATTATCACCGGTATTAAATAGCTTTAGATAACGATTAACTAACTAACATCCCATAGATTATTGCACTAGAGCCATGCTCCATTTAAATTTAAAATCAAAATGCCCAATCGACATCAATTAAGTTGAACAGAAAACTAATTTCTTATTAATTATAAAAGCTTAATACAACCTATAGAAAACTAAGGGTTACCTATACTAGTTTATTGTTCACGTAATTTATAAGGAAGGCACGTTGAATAGGGAGTAACAGTATCGATCATCAATAATAAGACATCGAGTTATTACGTTGCTATATCAGCGGGTTTGTTTAAATAATTGGTAGTCTTAAATCAAGTCTTCGTTAAATAACCATCGAGGATCTATTCGATGAAGCTTGTTCGATTCATAAGACGAGTTTATTTACAAAGCTTGCGATCTTCCTTACCATAAATTAAGGTGAGTTTTCGATAAATTTTTCTGCTGATTGAACGGCAAAAATAACCACAATCAGACTGTAAAGGTTTTTTTAGCACGGAATCATACTACCCATTCGTGCTATACGCTGACAAACGATGATTTTAAGGATAAGTAAGGTTTTATTTATAAGAAGTGTACCCTCATTTTAGTGGAGGAAGAGTTGATAACAATTTTTGAAAAAAAAAAACCACCCTCAGTACACCTGACCGATATTTGAACTTAAATCTCCCCGTCATTGGCAGTCTAGTCTACTGTGAGAGTAGCGCGTTAGACCACGTGGCCACCGAAGCTTATCTGTCAGTTTTACTTGAAACCTACATCGAGGGTCTAGGCTAATTTTTAAGTGACGAGAAGGTAAGGGTGCCAATTCCTCTCGAGTGTAGGGAATTTTATTTTCTCTCCTTGACCCCCCCCCCCCTCCTAATATTTACCTTCATGAAAATGAGGTTACACTCTCTTTAAAAACCTAATCTACTAGTCTCTTAATTATTTGATCTAAATATGTGACTAGCCTAGCCAGGTAGAAAGATGTCGTAGCACACACAAACAATAATTTAAAAGCCCGTCTAAACCTACGAATAAATTGTGATATAGGTAAGTAAAACAGCCCTAGCCAGGCCTCATAAGAGTCCACACCTACTCCATGGATAACCTGTGACATAGGTAAGTAATGCAGCCCTAATCAGGCGTTATAAGAACCCACATTTACCCTGCGGATAACGCGTGACATAGGTAAGTAATGCAGCCCTGATCAGGCGTTATAAGAACCCATATTTTCCTTACGGATAACGCGTGAAATAGGTAAGTGATGCAGCCCTAATCAGGCGTTATAAGAACCCAAATTCACCCACAGTTAACACGTATACATAGGTAGATGATAACAATCGAACCAAAAGTTAAGTTTTTTCTATTCTTCATTAAAAAAAAACTGTGGATTGAGAATAGTGAAAACATTTAACCACATTTACAAAAAGTACATTTTTAAAAAAGTTCATTTAAAAAAAATATCTATATTTGATTGATGTCAATGTCTTGGTGGTCAAGTAAAAATTGTAGAAAACTGATGGAAGCTTCGTTGACATCCTCATTTTGTTTAGAGGTTTATATATTTATTTAGCGATTAGTTTATCAAGATGTTCTTGTAGAGATTTAAATTCAATTCAAATTTTTCTCAAAATAAATATGAAAACAAACACAATGCAAATTCATAAATTTCTACAAAATTATGGAGAATTGAATCAAATTGAAATTAATATGTTCAGTGAATTAAAAAAGATAATTAAAGGTTACAATCCATTCTTCACAGAAGGAACCTTATAAGACAATTATAAAAGTTACTAGATCTACTATAACGTATTCGTAAGTTAAGCCACGTGGACAGGAATTTTTTCTTTTGATGGATATTATAAATGACTATAGAATAAAACTAATCTATATATCAAAGTGTTATCAATGTTTAAAGAAAAAGTATGTGTGTATTTTTCAAAAGGACCTTTCTATGAAACTTTGAATGTGGTCACGTGCCATTTCAAATATTATTTAAAATATTAATATATACCATTTTTAATTTAGAACCATTTGTACGTTTGAAATTTTCAAAGACCGACTAAAATATTCATAATAATAAATTTTATAGTTCTAATTATAATCACGCAATCGATTTCTTACATATACTATTATTATTTTAATGATTTTTTCCTATGAAAAGGATGGCAGGTGTACGATGAACTATTTTTTTCTGTCTAAATAATAACAGGTGCTAAGCATTTACTCAATTTTAGTTAGGGAAAGAACAACAGTAGCTTATGTTTATTCAATAGCCTTTACTCATTTTTTACGAGTATTTTTAGTTAAGTAAAATGATAATATTCTATATTGTTAATTTATATGATTCTATTAAATTAATAAACTCTAAGTTTTTTCATTGTCATTGAATTTTGTATCATAACAAAACTTTCCATTGCGATTATTTTAAAAAAAATTAAATTGGTTTTAAGTATCTTATTAAGACGTGGATGTTATTATTATGGCATCACATAATCACATATACAAGTCCCTGGCCTGTATTCTAATACGATATATTTTAAGTTTATTATAATATGTTGGTGCTAACATTTACATTAACAAAAAAGTTCAAATACATTCATTACAATATTTTAATTGAAAATATTCTGACTACTATTTTTTTAAGACTTTTGCAGGTATGGATCATAAGTGTTAAATATCTTGATTTTATTGAATTGATTGATTTACTTTTAACGCATTTACTTTATTCATTCGTCCTAAATAAGTTATATCGCCCATTTAAACAACCCTTGTTTGATTAAAACTAAATTTCTTATTTATTCAGGGAAATTTTTCTACTTGTTCCACTTTTTCCCTTGAATATTTTTAGAAATGAGCCTTGTCTATGTGGATGAGTCAATACTAATGGTTGTAAGAGTGGCCATGTTGGTTTTTTAAAGGAATGCCGATCCTACCAAACATACATCAGTCCGATACGCCCCTACTACCCGCACACCCCTTTAAAATGTTATCTGTGTTCCTGTTAGCTACATTATTTCAATGCTCATTGACTTCATAACACATTATTTGCATGTCACAGGCTAAGATATAAGAACTTATCTCCTTTTGTTATCCTGTGTTATTATTAAATATTTATTCTTTTGTGTAAGATTAACATTATTATAATGATTGTTTTTTAAATTGTTTATTCATATTCACACGTATAGTTTCTACACATAGAATAAGCCATTGATTTGAAAAATAACATTTTTTAATTTTTTTTTAACAAGGAATACTTTAAAACTCAAATGTTATTTAATCATTTTAAAATCTCCGAAGTGTCTTTATTATTATAAGCATATATAATTTAGTTGAAAATGAAAATGAAATTGCTTAAAAATATAGTTTATTTAATTGCCCCGCCAGGGTCGACATGCTTTCCTTGAGCGATAAAAATCCGTAGCACAACTTCCTTCGGAGAGGAAGTGAAGCCGCTGGTCCCAAGTCGACTGTGGCTTATAAAAGAACCCTGGAAGGTATGTTAAACTAACTTTCTTGACAAAATGTGTAGGTTTTTTCGCTCTCACTCATAGAAATTCTCTTGTGTGTATATAATCATTCTGTCCAGAAAGTACACTCTAAATACCTCAAACACATAAATTAATAAAAATTACTTGGATTTTGGTGACCTGGTGGTCCAGGGGTAAGGTGTTGGACTTCTGTGCTGGGGTCGGGGGTTCAATCCTCGGTCCCGGCACAGATTTATCTGATTTCCAAACCCTTCCTTCACCTCTGACAAGACATCTTGTGAATGTGGGGAATGCCAGGCCTCCACCGTGGTTCGGATTCCACGTTAAACTGTAGGTACTCCATTTCATCTCACTATCATCCTACCATTACACAATAGCGTAAGTGCATATAACCCGAACGGGTAGTAAGACGCGGTAATAATAATAACACTTGGATTTGATGCTTGTTCTAATATTTTATTTATAATATAATTAAATGTCAGATATTTAAGTTGCTTATTGAGACTATTTTACGATTAAAAATTGATATATTTAAAAATAAATGAATTATGTAGCAGATAACTTATTTTTCAAAAGCTATTTTACCACTTTTGACGGAGATAAGCTCATTTACATTCACCCTTATTCAACCAAAGTTAATGTCCAGGTATGTTTTGATATACCTTCGGGTAATAAGAAACCCTACATTTTATTTTCATTTAAACACCCTTAAGATGATAAAGACATAGTAAAATAGGAAGTTGAAGATACGAGGGACAGGAGGGCGGTAAAATTGGAAGGGATGAAAGATGTTCAAACATACTCTGACCATAACCCCACCCTCTATACCACGCCAAACGAAAAGGCGTAACCGTAATGGTATCATCTTTCAAAAATGTCGGACAAGAAAATATCCTGTTCCCTCATATTCGTTCCATGATATTAGTTATTACAGCGCTTCAAGCCAAGTCTTTGAATCTGTTGTATAAACAAGACTTGTTATGTTTTTAATTTGTAAAGACGGGCCATGGATATAGTATAATTTTGTTTTAAGAGTCCCTGTGACTTGAGGAATGTAGGTCAAATAGAATCCAACCGATAGCCACGGCAAACACATAGTTCAACTAGTATTACAGACTTCTTAAGAGATAGACTAACCACACGGATAACCGCGTGTAACTTAGATAAGTAGTACAGCACTAATCATACGTCTTAAGATCCCATCTCACCTCCACGGCTGACGCGTATCAAAAGTAGATAATACAGTCCTAACCAGACGTCTTAAGATCCCATACCACCCCACCCCCCATTGGATAGCATCTAACTTAGGTAGGTAATACAGCTATAACCAGATGTATTAAGAGCCCGTCTCACCCCACGGATAGCACCCAGCTTAGGTAGGTAATACAGCTCTAACCAGACGTCTTAAGAGCCCGTCTCACCCCACGGATAGCACCGAGCTTAGGAAGGTAATACAGCTCTAACCAGACGTCTTAAGAGCCCGTCTCACCCCACGGATAGCACCCAGCTTAGGAAGGTAATACACCTCTAACCAGACGTTTTAAGAGCCCGTCTCACCCCACGGATAGCACCTATCTTAGGTAGGTAATACCGCTCTAACCAGACGTCTTAAGGGCCCGTCTCACCCCACGGATAGCACCTATCTTAGGTAGGTAATACCGCTCTAACCAGACGTCTTAAGAGCCCGTCTCACCCCATCGGATAGCACCCAGCTTAGGAAGGTAATACAGCTCTAACCAGACGTCTTAAGAGCCCGTCTCACCCCACGGATAGCACCCAGCTTAAGAAGGTAATACACCTCTAACCAGACGTCTTAAGAGCCCGTCTCAACTCACGGATAGCACCCAGCTTAGGAAGGTAATACAGCTCTAACCAGACGTCTTAAGAGCCCGTCTCAACTCACGGATAGCACCTATCTTAGGTAGGTAATACCGCTCTAACCAGACGTCTTAAGAGCCCGTCTCACCCCTCGGATAGCACCCAGCTTAGGTAGGTAATACAGCTCTAACCAGATGTATTAAGAGCCCGTCTCACCCCTCGGATAGCACCTAGCTTAGGAAGGTAATACAGCTCTAACCAGATGTATTAAGAGCCCGTCTCAACTCACGGATAGCACCTATCTTAGGTAGGTAATACCGCTCTAACCAGACGTCTTAAGAGAACATCTTCATTGAACAAATAGCACATAACTTAGGTAGGTAATACACCTCTAACCAGACGTCTTAAGAGAACATCTCATTGAACAAATAGCACCTATCTTAGGTAGGTAATACCGCTCTAGCCAGACGTCTTAAGAGCCCGTCTCACCCCACGGATAGCACCCAGCTTAGGTAGGTAATACACCTCTAACCAATTAATTCAACAGGGTCTTACTCTCTTCTGTGTTCGACTTGTCTGAAACGTCACATCCGCAAGAGACTGTACTACAGACAACAAGGAAATCAAAATTCAAATCCCTGTTCGAAGAACTGAGGGTGGTTTTTTTTCTATCTCTCACTTCACGCTAATCCAGGAAAATTTCTTCAAATTAATTATTACTCATTCCTAGCACATTAGGGTAATTATTAGTTTGCCAATGGTCCAATTGAGTAGTAAGACGTGGTGCTAAATAAAAATCACATAAAAAGTATCTACTTAGTATTTCTCTACTCTCTCATTTATTTTCTAAGAAGAAAAGAAAAAGAAAGAATACTCTACTATTCCAATGTGTGTATAAAATCATAATGCAGATGTTTTGAAAGAAAAAATAAATAAACACAACTGAACAATCTACTTTCAAATTGATGTATCGAAAACCTCTTCCGAAAAGACAGGTGCTACGGAAACCCAAGGGTATGGTGGATGCAATTATGGTAGCACGCAAATTGACGTGCTTCGATTCTGAGCTCTGTACTCGGGCTGTTTGTTTTACCAAAAGGAAAACAAATAAACGGGTGAAAAAAAAGTATAAGGGGAGGTACAGCGCGTGTCTGTTCTGAAACCAGATAATAAGCCGGGAGTTTTGAGGATAAGATACACAAATAAGTCTAGTGAATGGCCGAACTTTCACTTTTTTTTATAGAAAATAAAGTTCTTAGGCAACGCAGTAAGCTAGCAGTAATATAAAATGTTAAATTGTATTTGAGTAATATACATCTGAAGCTCATTCTTTAATTGTTGATGGCAGTGGTTGGGTGGTACTTCTGGAAATAATTATCTCCAAATAGATGTATTTCCCTCCCCTCTGATAGTGTTGAATTTAAAGCTAAGAAATATCCCTAACTCAAACTTTAAATTGCTTCAAAGGGCATCCAATATTTTTAATTTTCAAGAAAAATACCACTATAGATGTCTTCTAAAAGCAAAACATTCATACTATGAGCAATTTAAATTGCTTGTAGGGCCATTCTAAATTTAAAAATATTGTTATGGAAGGACCCTTTCAAATTACTTTAGGAGGCATACAGCATTGAACAAATATAAGATGAGGAACACTCCAAAAGGCGTATATTGCCATCTAAATTTAATAAATAGTGGGATAGCCACGCCAAACTACTCCTGGTGGAATCTTTTTTTTTTTTAAATCTCATAGTGGAGTTCAATTTTCAAAAAATAACCATTCGAGGAACACTTCAAATAGCTTTGAGAAACATCCAATTTTAAATAAAATTGGCAACAGGGTTTCCAAGCATTTCTTTTTAGTTTGGGGGGTTCAGTCCCTAAAATGCTGCTTTATATAATTTGCTTCCCGCCCCCATCTATTTTCCTAAAAATATGGCTCAGCCACCACCATGAAAGAGCTCGAGTCTTCTTTATTTCCCGCCAAAACTTAGAACTATGTGTGTATATATATATATAAAGAGTAGCTGTTCATTTTGATCAAATGATTAATTTGTATTGTGAGACCTGCATAAAATCCCTTATGGCAATAAATCTTCAATACTTATCTTATGGAATATACTATTTTTTTAAATTTTAAACTGACATTAATATTTCAGTGGCAATGTTAAATTCTTGGTACTCGTATAATCACGTACTAGATTTTTCTTATCATAAGTTTTTTTATTTCAAATATATCATTTAGTCGTTATTTTGTAACTATAGGAGTTATTAATTTTCTAATTGGATGTAGCTACCTAACATATTTATTATTTAACACCGCGTCTTACTACCCATACGGGTTATACGCTTTAAGTACTAATTAAGCAAATGGATTTGGAATTGGGAAGGTTGAATTAGAGGAAGTGAACCCGCATTTGCGTGAAGGGAGAGTGGAAAACCATTTAGGAAAAACCACCCCAGCTTACACGACCGAGATTCGAACCTCGATCTCCCCGTCCTCGACGGTCGAGCTCAACACGACTAGCGCGTTAGCCAACTACGCCACCGAGGCGGGGTACCTAACATAAAGGATATCTTTGAGAACATTAAGGTGGGTTTTTAAAGGACCCCAGAAAATCTTAGTGTTTTTGGGTGTTTTATATCAAAACATTTTTGGCAAAAATAAATACAATTTTTCTCCAGTAGAAATATATAGTTTAATTTTTATTAACATGATTATATAAACAGTTCTTGAATATATATCATGATTCGTGAGCATAGCAGCATTAGATTAGAAGCTTTTTAAATGAAGAGAAAAAGTTGTCATTAATTTCCAGGAAACCCTTGACAGATACTCAAAAATATTAATGTCACCATGTGAAGAAAATTCAACTATGTTTCTACTATATAATTAATTGATCTTACTGACAAAAAAAAAACGTGCTATAAAATCTGTAAAAACACTTACATTTTCTAGTGTCCCATGCATCCCCAACATTTGTATTTGGTAGAAAGTAACCAGTCAAAATTTCATACAGCTAAAAAAGTCACTAAATCTATTTTAACTTAAGTTATTCATATATCAAGTCATGTGATCTGAAGCTGTGCCTTTTGATGGATTATTCCAATAGTTCTTAAACAACACCAATAATATAGATAAGCGATATCAATATTGGCCGTAAAACCTATCTAGGCATTTTATAAAGGTTTATTATTATTGAAAATTGGACTATAGCAGTATATAAATACTTCAAAGCATAATCACGTCATCATACTACACAGTCTAAACACCGCTAAGAAAGTTGAAGGCTCAATTCACAATACGCAAATATAAACCTTAGAAAAGGTCCTAAGAATATACATTTTTGTGCAAAATAAAATTTGTAATAATTATGTTACGGCTTTGTGGAATTTGGGCCATCAACGTGTACTTTCTAAACCGAGAGCTATGAGTCCACACAACTTACAAACTAACTTAACGTAGGAACATCACTTGATATAATTTAAGGAGTGGTTTGTTATTCTTAAACGGTGTTAAAATGTAGCTTAAAGGTATTGCCACTCCTTTACATTGGAGGTAAAAAAAATGCCAATACAATTTAATAGTATAAATGACTATCAATGCTTATAGGACAAATATGATTTTTATATTTGGGATAAAACCGTATCAAATATCATATTCTTGATTTTAAAAGTGAGTCCTGGAGACGTGAACTGTACCTGAGCTCCTTAAATTAAATAGTGTTACTAGATAATTACGAAAATAATATATAGATAGTTAAGATATATGGATATAGACAAACATTATCAACATCTTCGAGAGTAAAAACAATAAAACACATGATATTCGGGTGGTCTACCTTATTATTTTGATCTCAATAACCTACTGTTTATCGATACAATTCTTTCAATACGAATAAAATATCGCTACTTTTCTTCCTGTACATGAAATGAGTAAAGTATCAATAATTCTATTTCGATACGAAATCTCTAATTACGATTCAAATAAAAAATAAATTAAAGATGAAGATCTAAGAGCTAAAATAGGTAAGGTTCTCTAGGGATGTTCTTTAAATAGAAAAAATACATCTGGACATGGGAGTCGAACCCCATACCTTTAATATAATCCAGGTGCCATTTTAATATTTACAAAATATGTTATCTATATGTGGATATAGCGTTGCTTAACAGCTATAATAGCTTGTATATTTAATTCATCGTGTACAGGGATAAGGGATAAATAAGAGTTAGAAGTGCTGGAGGGGGTCAAAGGTCACATTTCCCCGCTCGGAAGAACCCCCTTCTCACTCCCCTGTGATCTCACTTGACCCCTTCATTTACAAGTCTAAAACAACTCCCAGGTGGACTCGAAAAGAGGACCTATGTGTGGGTTAGCCGAATATAGGCAGGCGATGGTCCACGGCTGCTTTGGGAAACAAAAAAAAAAGGGGGTGGGGGGTGGGCATGAGTTTCTCCCTCAAAGTAACGTGTAATGGTTTTGAGTACTGGTTCTATATCATACCTCCTCTTCCACTTTCCCCCCCTCCTAACAACCAACCACCTACCCACCACCCCTTTCTACTCCTTTTCACAGAAATTCTAGTGTAACCTACTTTAGTTTTCCTCGAGACATTTCCATAATTGTGTAATTTGTAAGTGGCTGAAATTTGAAATGGCAATATTCATGGTATTTATTCTCTTAATGGAGTGGAACGAGGGACTGTTAGTTTGAAATGACCATGTTGTATTTAGTTCTTGTAAAAACATTGAAGGTTTTTATGTTTTAATTTTTTACTATATATCCCTCATTTAATAGCTGATATAGTTAGAGTTAATGTTTAAAAAGATAATTTAAATATTTGATATGAGTAAGGAAAATATTTTATTAAATGCGAGTATTCTAACAAACAATAACACAACTAATATTCCCTCTAAGAGCACAAGAAAAATAAATATGAGAAAAACATAAATTTGAAGTTAATATTACTATTATTATTGGGTCAGCAATAATCCACGTAACGTGTTTGAGATTGAAAGAAATATTTAGGTTAATTTTCTTCTTATGGTGAAATCAACAATTGTTTAATATGTCATGAGTCTAGCAGCATTAGATGAGAAACATTTTAAACCCAGAGAAAACGTTGTGATTAAACTCCAGGATACACTTGACAGATATTCAACAAATGTTGATATCACTGTGTGAATAAAATTAAACTATTGGTTTCTGATGGAGAGATATTTGCTTTATTTTGAAAAA
>CABFVX010000085.1:174530-243482 GCA_902151425.1 Timema shepardi | reverse complement strand
AAAAAAAAAAAAATCTATAAAAATTACAAAAACTGACATTTTATTTCTTCCCCTACATACATCTCCCCCCTTAAGACTGAATCCCATTTTTAGTGTCTGTTTATTATCGTCACGTGATTTAACCCAGGTTAAAGTCCCTCACGTAATTAAAGTCACGTTAATTATACGGCCACATATAATAATTTGCTGCTATTTTGTGTGGTTGAATGCGTGGTCTAAGGTGACGTATATATTGGAGATAGGATAAGGGCGTGAGTCACAAGTTGAAAATTAAAACTCCTATACACTACTGCTGGGATTCGAAACCCGACCTTCCACGTTCACCGGAAGCCCAGTCAATTGTGTATCCCATCACTTTTGCGTGTGTGCGGTATAAGACGTCACGATTGCATTAAAGTTGACTGCTGGTGAGTGAGAGATGTGGGTTCGAATCCCGATTCGGTGAACTCAAAGGCCTTCTTTACAACACCACGGTCCTTCCACGATAATGCCTGTATCATTATTGGCACCGCGTCTTACTACCCGTTCGTGTTATACGCACTTACACTAATGTGTAGTGGTAGGGTGATGGTGAGATGAAATGAAGGACCTACAGTTTAACGTGGGATCCGAACCACGGTGGAGGCTTAGCATTCCCCACAGTCACAAGATGTCTTGTCAGAGGTGAAGGGAGGGTTTGGTAATCGATAAATCTGTGCCGGGACTGAGGATTGAACCCCGGACCCCCAACTCAGAAGTCCGAAACCTTACCCCTAGACCACCAGGTCACCGATAATGCCTGTACATTTCCTTAAAATAAAGCCTTCCTCGTCCCTAACACATAGCGTAATTGGTTCATACCCTCATAAGGTGAGTGGATAGGGAAATAAGATGATAAAAAAAAAGTTTTGAAGCCATGATACCTAAGCCCACGTGCCCACCTGTATAACTCCTCCCTATTCTCTTAGTCATTATACATTCATTTTGTTTACTCAAACCTTGTGCGACGTTAAGCAATATTTCTTCAAGTTGGAACCATCACGTTATGTTTGACTTCCAGGAAATCGCCTTAGCCTGCAACAATCGTGCCAGCTTGAATAAAAAGTAGGGAGAGTATGTTGGTTGGACAGAGGTGCGTGCTTTCGTAGAGGACGTAATGNCTTCACCCCCCCCCCACCCTTTCTCACTACAAGCAGTCGTGCCACTATGTAATGTTAATCGAGAATAAATTCCCACGACTTAGTTATTCAGAATGATTTTTTTTATCTTGATACGCGAGCGTAAATGGTAATGTTTCGTATTTAATATGAATAAAGGTGAAAACTAGATGACATTATCGGAGTCGAACCACAGTAAAAATAAATGTTTATCAACCCTTCCTATCCCGTTCACCACCCCTCCATTTTTTCTTGGCGTGTTGATTTATGGTAAACGCTACCAAGCGTGCTATTGTTGATAAGATTGATATCAGGATATCAGAGGTCATTGAATGATTGCCCATTTTTAATACTACGATACTTGCACCGCATCTTACTACCCATTCGGGTTATACGCTTTATATACATTTATATACGGGTGTTCATAAATGACAAATCGGTCGGTGGTTTATTGGAACAGCGTATAACCCAAATGGGTAGTAAGTAAGACGCGGTGCTAGTATCGCGGTGCTAGTATCGTGAAAATTTTCGACATTATTATTATGGGCTATAAGTTTTAAGGAGGCCCAATCACCCCCCAATTCAATAACGTGGGCTTTAAAATTTCATCTGTCTGTATCCAAGGCTACAGCTGAAATGTTTTGACCGATTTTTAATACTTGATAATACTCGAAAATTTATGAAAACCTATAGTAGAGTATACCTTTATTATACATACTCCATTAATGTAATTAAAATAAGGACAAAGCTTTCTGGCTTACTGGGTTCGATACCAGGTCGGATGCATTGAAATAAACTCTTAAGTTGTTTACCTACTCTTCCCTTCCACGGTGAATGTAGGTACATTTCCAAGAAAGTCTAACTCTCCTCAAGCTTAATCTATTTGAAAAAAAACTATGTGGATATATTGAATGGATAGTAAACTGAGATGTGTGTAAAAAAAAAAGGACAAAATATCCCTCATATGACGTTCAAAAATGCGTAAAATTGGGTTACAATAGACCACCCACCCCCATGCTAACCTTCACCCATAAACTCTCTAATGGATTCATACTACCCGCTCCCAGACTAATATTTCTGCAATGGTACTATTCATTATTGTAGTTCACGGTAGTTTCGATCCATATCAAGAACATTATTAAACCACATAAAACAAGAATAAACTCCCTTCAATCTAAAACTGTTCATGTACTTACCATTTGTATCTTCTGGCTAGAACAACCTCCAAGTCGGGCCTACACACGTCATGTCCTAGTTCGACGAGTGAACCGAGCGAGGTGTGGTGAGCCCGCAGCTGGTGTCCTGACCGTCCTGGTCGAAGTTAAACAAAAATGGGCCGGCCAAGATTTCCTTGGAGCAGTGGACGGCGACTATCCCGCCCTCTGGTGGACTAAACGTCTTCTACCGCCAAAACATTGTGTGACTGAAGACGTCTCGATTGAAGAGGTCTAAAGGGTCGATGTTTAGTAACATACTCGTAAACTTATTGCGCTAATACTGAATAAGTTATGATTTCATTGATTTCCAACATACTTCCGTTTGACCTATGAAGCCATGTAAATTATTGTTATTATTATTATTATTATTAATAATATTTAGCACTTTGCCTTACTACCCGTTTGGGTTATACGCTTTAAGTACTAATTTAGCTAATTGATTAGGAATTGGGAAGGTTGAATTAAAGGAAGTGAGCCCACATTTGCGTGGAGGGAGAGTGGAAAAACATTTGGGGGAAAAAAACCTACCAGTTCACCAGACCGAGATTCGAACCTCGATTTCCCCATCCTCAGCAGTCGGAACTCAACACGACTGGCGCGTTAGCCAACTACGCCACCGAGGCGGGTAATTATTGTTATTGTTATTGTTATTGCCTTTGAATAAACCATTCAGATTGTTATTTAAATCTTTATAATGCTTTGCCCTTTATCATGTCCATTGATTCCACCTACCCATATTTTAGTCTATCCATCATCGTAGAGAGGTGACCTGGCGGTCTAGGGGTAAGGTGTCAGACTTCTGTGCTAGTAGCCGGGGTTCAATCCTTGGTCCTGGCAAAGATTTATCTGATTACCAAACCCTTCCTTCACCTCTGACAAGACATCTTGTGAATGTGGGGAATGCCAGGCCTCCACCGTGGTTCGGATTCCACGTTAAACTGTAGGTCCTCCATTTCGTCTCACAATCACCCTACCATTACACATTAGCGTAAGTGCGTATAACCCGAACGGGTAGTAAGACGTGGTGATAATAATAATAATAATAATACATCATCGTAGAGAAGAGGTAGAAAGAAGTGTGGGTGGTATCAAATATCAAATGTCCAAAAAATAATGAGCAAAAAAAAAAGTTGGTTTCCATGTAAAAGAGGTGCTGTGAGCAGTTAAGTGATAGCAAGATTTCTAAATGGTGTCTTCCTTTACATGTTTTTATATCTCCAAGTTATAGAAATACCCGCGCAATTCAATCATACCGAAGGCTCTTTGTCGAGTAATGCATGACCTTACAAACCAGGCAATATAATCTTAATTTGTTCTTAATTCTATCCGCGACCGAAAAGGGGGTATTTCAATTCGTTGCAGTGTTTTGAACATGCACAGTTTTCTATTTTTTAATAACTTCAGTGGGAGTATATAGTTGATATTGAGTTGCTAAGTTCATGTGACTTCACTGGACACCTTCGGTCAGAAGACGCGTTTAGTCCGGACAGTGTATCTAAGTTTATTTTAATTGACTGGACAACCTCAAGGGATGTTTATAGTGAGGACAATGTAATTATAATAAAAATAATTGGCTAATTAGATCACATACAAGGACGCTTCACCCACCTCGGTGGCGTAGTTGGCTAACGCGCTTGTCGTGACGAGCTAGACTGCTGAGGATGGGGAGATCGAGGTTCGAATCTCAGTCGGGTGAACTGGGGGTGGATTTTCCTAAATAGTTTTCCACTCTCCCTCCACGCAAATGTGGGTTCACTTCCTCTAATTCCACCTTCCCAATTCCTAATCCATTAGCGTAGTTAGTACATAAAGCGTATAACCCGAACGGGTAGTAAGACGCGGTGCTAAATATTACAAGGACGTTTCACGCGAGATATCACAGTTCTTAGATGAAAGTAAATCCGTTAAAGCTAAGCTCAAATGGTTAATATAGGGTAACACCAAAAGATTTTAAGATAAATGAGATATATTTGGTGGCTTAAGAACTTCAACTCTGCCATTCTCAAAGGAAAGAGTCCATTGTGAAAATTTGTATATTAAAATATGCTGTGTATGTGCCTCAACAACGCATGTCAGCACTCCAGTGGGGGGCCCCTTAATTGTAATAGTAAAAAAAAACTAACTTATTTCAATGGAGCACTTAAAAATATTACAGAAAAGTATGGATAAATAAAGTAGGATTTTGGTAGTAAATAAGTTGTATAAAATGTAAACTTCTTTTGCTATCAACAGTGATATTTTATAATTTTATAATTGTTAATTTATATGAATTAAGGATTTTTAAAAATATATAAAGCTGTATATAACATAACTTGAAGTATATATATATATATATATATATATACACACAAACACACACACACACACGTGAAAATAGACCCAGTAATATTTTCTAACAGTCAAACAAGGTATTTACTATAAAAATTGGAATGAATATCAACTATGGTCCATATTTATAGCCTTAAGTCTAGCCTAGGGTCATGAAACAAACTCACAACATACGAAATATCTCTCGACCAAGGCTAAATTTTGGGATTGGATGAACTCCCAACCCTTCGCCCCACAGGTTCTTGATTAGAAAATTTGGGTGACCCCTCAGCAAAGCCACAGGCAGGGTTTTTTTTAAAAATATATTTTTCAATCCCATTTCAGTGACGCGGAAATAATGGCAGATTTCAAAACAAAACTCTCTCTCGCGAAAATTGGAACCGTTCAGTTATTTAATATCCACGCTGAATCCCTCCAGGCGAATACTGGCAGGTTTGGTATACTGGTTACCACATCCATCTCGGATTCAAAGGGGGGATTTTGTCTACTTGGGGTGAACTCAAAGCTACTTTACGAAGTGCGTTTGTATCTTAACTTGACTCACTCTTAGGCTAAGGCCACACGAGCGATTTTTCCCGCTGAGTTGAAGCTGTTTTTGTCGCGAAAAAAATGAAAACCATGAGTTTCAATAGTGGGATGCTACACGAGCGGCAAATATCGCACGACAGAGACACGTCACATGCGGCTTCAAGGTCATGTCGCGTTGGAATGCGCCGGGGTCCATTTTCCTGGCGACATATCCCGCCTCTCTACATGCCACACGTGCGACAAAAACCGAGGGATGTTCTTCCACAAGGGTTGTGCCTCCACGTTCTTCTGTCATTAAAGTGCAGTTACAAACGTTTTGATAATTTTTATACTTCTTTTCCTTAAAGAAAACTGCTATATTTTTTATTGTGAGCTATATTATATATACAACATGAGTGAGCGTTACAATTTAATCAATGCTGTTGCAGCTACACATACATCACACAGCTTGGTTTGGCAATTCATTTTACCTGGTAGGCCTATTATTAATAAGAACGATGTTTGCAAGACTGAGATGTAGAAAATACTGAAGAGGTGTGACAAGCGGTTTTTGTCGCTCTGTATAGCCTCTCTCTCTTTTTTTAAAAATAAATTTTGCAGCTGAGACTAAGCTGCTTTTATCGCTCCGTCTAGCATCCCCTGTTCGACTTTTGCAGCCGCGACATTTGTAGCTTAGGTCTGGGCGGGGAAAATCGCTCGTGTGGCCTTAGCCTTAACACTGTCATTCTTAGGGTCGGTTTCATAGTCAGACTTAGTACGCCTCAAGTACGTTGCTATACTAAATACAAGACGACACTTACCTGGACTCGATTAGAATGAACCATAAACAAGAATTTTTCCATTCTGGTCTAGGTATGTATGTTCTTGTATTTGATATAGAGCCACACTCGAGCCGCTTAGTCTGATTATGAAACATACTCTTGTAACGATTATATTTTACACATCCCTTTTGACTAATTGATGGAGATAATCACATCCTATCTAATAGGATGACAACAAAAATATATTTTATTTACACTAAATTTCGCAGTAGAAATCTATGTATTACAACTTCCGTCTTTCTCTATCAGCCACCCAGGTGAAATCTTCTCGAGGGACAAGGGGGAAGAGACCAGAGATGGTTTCATCCCGTTTCTTGGACATTAAATTATTATTATTATTATTATTATTAGCACCGCGTCTTACTACCCGTTCGGGTTGTACGCACTTACACTAATGTGTAATGGTAGTGTGTATTGTGAGATGAAATGGAGGACCTACAGTTTAACGTGGAATACGAACCACGGTGGAGGCCTGGCATTCCCCACATGTCTTGTCAGAGGTGAAGGAAAGGTTTGGTTATCAGATAAATCTGTGCCGGGACCGAGAATTGAATCCCCGGACCCCCAGGTCGCCTTTGAACATTATAGATGATAAGTCTTTGAAAACAACCCTACTGGCAGGCGGAAGTGAAGACACTCGACTAATAGTCGCCGAGTAATCAGCATATGCGTTCGTCGAGATGAAACATATTATTATTTTATTAGTCACAAAATCTGAAACAGGACCCATAATTATTCCGCATATGTCACTAGATTGGATTATTCTTTACCCAATCACATTTTAATCCTCCCAGTGTTGTCTAAAAAGTGAAATAGGAGCACGTGTGATATCAGAGCACATATTCACCTTGTTACGTACAGCAATGATTTACGAATAAATACTTCATTAAAAACATAAGTGATATCGCATACAGCCTGATAATAAACCATATCAACTTAATCAGTTTAGAATCAACATGTAAGAGGGGGAGGGGGGGCAAAATTCCACTATATCCGCGTGTAGTGAGACCATGTCACTACAAATATGTCACCCTCCGCAGGGTATGATATGTGTAAAGTAACACTTAACCCTTAGAAGAAAAGGACGAAGATAATTAGTTCACCATGCAAGGTCTCTAGTCCAGTGGTAGTCAACCATTTCTGTTAGCCTATCCGAAGGTATAATTTATCTTTAACTTTGAGCCCCACAGAGTTGTTGATGGATAAAGCAGGTGATACATAACCTTCAATTAAGATAAAGATGATGTGAGAGAGAAAGTAACGGGGCTTTCAGATAGGATATACTTACGTCAGAGTGTCTTGTGAATAATTATAAACCAGATCCTGGTTTTTCAGTGTTTGTCATGAAATAATATATATTTACATTTTACGTACTCTTGTTCGAATACCACTGGAGTCTATTCTACCTGCTGATAGCACTTCCCCTCTTCCCCTGACGAGTATAGCCACTCGTTATAATTTTTCTAGATTGACAGCATTGACTTGCATTTCCAAAGGACCTTTTGTTTGTTTCCTATTCTAGACATACGTATTATACCTACATGGTCATTTTTAATCTACAGCCTGGCAGGAAGTTCCCTATAGGCAATTTCCGTCAATAAACCACGTAGCTTAATTGTAATAAATTTATAAGAAATACATTTTAAATAAAACTACTCAAATACAAAAAATTATTGTGACAAGGTAGGGCTATTTTTTATAATAAGAATTTATGGTATTTGTTTCAACGCCCTACCTTACACACTTGGAAAATAAAACATAAATACATTAACATGGGAAACCCTAATTTCACTTTCCGTGACGTCACATATAGGCAACGTCTGTAAGGTGCTAGGATAATCGAGCAGAAATTCATAAACTTCAGAAAACTAGTTTCTTTGAAATGTTCCTGGATGGAGCTGTCTGGCAGTAGGAGAACACACAGTAGTCAGTCCCATGGCTTCTTTGGTGCTGAGTGACAGCTACACAGCTGACAGCTAAAAGATTTGAAAAGTTACCAGACCAAATTATGTATCCCTACGCCTAACCATATGATCTTCAAAAACATGTGTTTAGCAGCTGTCACTTCTGACGGTCCAAATTTAGGTATATACCTAATGATTACTGTCATAAGTCAGCTGTGAGTTGTCAGTCAGCACCATAGAATCCATGGGGCTACTGTACAGAGGTGAAGGAATTTACACATCCATGACTGTCTTTAGTTACAGAACAGAGTGTTAAATGTGGGACCTCCACTTGTAGTGACGTCATGAGGCCTAGCAATCTGCTGGTTCTTAGGGAGAATTGTGTGAATATTTTCAGTTTTCTTTATTTAAAAACTGATGATTCACTTTGAACGACCGACAGTTAAGTTAACATGTTTTAAGTATATCATTAAATAAATATACTTCAGGGGTTGAAATATACAACAAATAAACATAGAAATAATTATTTTTAAATACATTTGCTAGGTAAATATTATGTACCGTTCACAAACATGATTAGAATATTATGATAAAAGTTGCAAAAAAGGTACTGGCTCGAGGTCTAGAAAGAGCATTCATTGTTGCACTAATCCAAAGGTACCAGGTTCAATTCCCATGTATAGGTGTAGCTCCTTAGCAAATATTTTAACAAAACTAAGAGTGTTATTTATATAATTGCATTGAACAATTACCAGTATTGGAATATAGAGATTTTAAACTTTAGTACGTTTGTAAAGTGTTTAACTTTACTTTTTTTCTGAACAAGAATTTTTCCCTATAAAGTTCATCATCCCTGACTTGATGTAAGCCTAGTTAATAAGATGCATATTTCCAAGCGTTGAAGAAACAAACATAAAAATTCACGTTAAGAGTTACCGCAGAAACGGTTAATAAATTGTTCTAAATCTGAATATCTACAAAATGTATTTATAGGCCAAACACAGGATAAGTTTTCTCTATCAGCGCATCTTACTACCCGTTCAGGCTATACGCTTATGTACTAATCACGCTAGTGGTTCTAGTTATGAAGGAATATTTATAGTAAGTGTACCCTCATTTGCTTGAAGGGAAAGTGGAAAACAATTTTAAAAAAACACTCAGTACACCCAACCGAGATCTGAACCTCGATCTCCCCATCATCTGCAGCTTAGTCTACTACAAGAGTAGTGCCTTAGACTATGCGGCCACTGAAGCGGATGCACATGGAAAGATGCTTCTGATTTTTGTGTTGAATAAACTTATTTTCGAACTTTAAAAAAAAAATCTTTATCACCGTATGTCCGATAACTCCAATCCTCAAAAATTTTGTTGATGGACTAATTAGTCTTCCTCTGGAAAGATAAATGAAATAGGTATCATTTGTATCATGCCCAAATAAGAAAATCAACGGATTATCTACATTTCTAACGAGCATACAATTTGTAGTAATCATAACAACAAATGTACAAAACTAAAGATTCTGGAATCAAGACAGCTGTTTGTTGATTTTCACTAATCACATCCACAAAATTTTCATCAATTGTATATTTTGTTATGTAACCCAAAACATTGTGCAGTAGAAGCTTGAACAACACAAAATTTCAAACCAAATAAATTACACTAAAAACAAACATATCGAACAGTAAAACAAACTGAACTAATCAACAATACTGCACGTGGCTGTGTTGTTGACCGGCCTTGACGCAGTGTTGCCAAACTTCAGTATTCCGGCCTGTAACTAAAGGCGGCCGTGACAAATGTGTTGTAAGCTTCCCTTCCCTCGTAATAAATGACAACATTCTAATCACAAAGATCCATTCTACCCTCATACACCAGTAACATTTCGTTTCATGGACACTTAAGTTTTAATACAGTAACCAATCAAAATATATGGATTTATGGACTTTTGAGAATGGAATATTTAAACTTTTACATTATGTTTACAAGTACATATATGAACAGGGTCATATAAAATAGTTTTGTTATCAATTTCATTAAACACCAAACTCGTGTGCTGTTAAGGGGAGTCGGCTTTTCCTATACAACCAATGTTAAATTATGATTCATTTAGGTACATTTTTATAAGAAAATATAATAGTTAATGAACTGATTTTTTTATGATTCATCTATAGGTATATTCTAAAAATTAGACTAGGGAGATTCATAATTTTTTTTAAATTTATATGAATTTGTTTTTCTAATTTTTCCCAACACATTTCAACATATTTATACAGATGTAAATTCTGTTTGTTGTTATATTTTTTAAAAAAGCTCCCTTTAAAATGTGCACAATTAAATTTCCAAGGTAACAAAAAAAATTATAGTGATATCTTTCATAGTTTTTGAAAAAATTGTACCTAAATGAACCATAATTTAACATTGGTTATATAGGGTAAGGTGACTCCCCTTAAAGGGTGTGTCAGTTTGTCGCTGTCTTAGTCACTATCTAACCTAAGCGCAACAAGTGGTTGGTAATATCTCATATACCTAGGCAGAACCCTTAAAACCGTTCAAGCATAGGTGGTCATTAAACACAATATAGACTTCTCAATTTTTCTCAAAAAGAAAACGCTTTATTGAAAATCTCCCTCATCCTCCCTCAGATGAGCTACCATGAATTGATAGTGACCAGAAAAACAGTCCACTTTAGTGTAGTTAAAACAGGGGTCTTCAACCCAAGGCACACGGGCTACTTTCGGTCCAAGGTAATCTGTTTTGTGGCCCACTGGCTCATGAAAAATATAAATTTATTTTAAAAGAAAAAATGACAACAACATATATGTATTTTATATACCTAATCGATTAATATAAAAAACACGTATTTTATTTTATAAACAATAATAGATGACCTAGTGGTCGAAGGGTAAGGTGTCAGACTTTTGTGCTGGGGATCCGGGGTTCAATCCTCGGTCTCGGCACAGATTGATCATATTACCTAATCCGTCCTTCACCTCTGACAAGACGTGTATTAATCACAACTTGTGAATGTGTGGAATACCAGGCCTCCACCGTGGTTCGGATCCCACGTTTTGGTTCGGATCCCACGTTAAACTGTAGGTCCTCCATTTTCATCTCACAATCACCCTACCATTACACATTAGCGTAAGTGCGTATAATCCGCATAGGTAGTAAGACGTGGTTCTAATAATAATATAAACAATTTTTGCTTTTTACGTGAAGAAAAATATTACGTTATTATACAAATCTACTTTGAACCGAAAAATGACCGCTCTAGTAGTTAAGACAAATTGATCTACTTCTTTGCTATCAAAAATCTAAAAATTGGAAAAAAAAGCCCAGAGAAAATAGGTCGCGTAAAATATTATACTTCACCTATCGGAGACAGGCCTTAATACATCCTATTGTGAGTATAATAATGAGCAAGTGAAAATATTTTAACATTTATTTAATATTAATACTATCGGTTCAGTATTGTGGTTCACAAGTCAACAAGAGACAGCAACTTTGGCTCTTTGATATAAAAAGGTTGAAACCCACTGAATTAAAGATTAAATAATTATGTAGGGGCAGATTTATTCTATTTACCGTAGCTTAGTATCCTTTAGAACTATCAGGAAATATACACTAATCGGATAGGTATTATAAAGATATAATTTAAAGATACATGTAAACAAAATGTCATTAAAAATAGAGTGGCGAAATATATACCGTAAGTAAAATATTAAACCGACTGGGATTATAACCCCAAAACCCACACCTCCCATCATAAGAGTATAAGGCCGATAGTAGAATGTTCTAAGACAGATAGTTGGGTGTACCAAGGATGTTCTTTTCCTCAATACCTATATAAATGAATAGCACAGCACACTGCACAAACAATTTTACCTTAAAATGTACATTTATTAAAATTATTATTATTTATTATTATTAGCACCACGTCTTACTACCCGTTCAGGTTATACGCACTTACGCTAATGTGTAATGGTAGGGTGATTGTTTGGTAGGGTGATTGTGAGATGAAATGGAGGACCTACAGTTTAACGTGGAATCCGAACCACGTTGGAGGCCTGGCATTCCCCACATCACAAGATGTATTGTCAGAGGTGAAGGAAGGGTTTGCTAATCAGATAGATTTGTGCTTGGACCGAGGATTAAGCCCCGGTCGCCAGCACAGAAGTTTGACACCTTACCCATAGACCACCAGGACACCTATTTATTAAAAAATCATATGATTTGTGAAACATTACACCAAAGATCTTAAATGAAATAATATACAGAGCTACTTTCTCTATGACATTAGGAACTAGGAACACAATTACGGAAAAATTGAGAAAAGAGAAATATATTTGTCCGCCAAAGAGGATACTAATTAAATATGTTTTCAAAAACCTGAATTTAAAAGGATGTATAATATTTCCTTATAGATCAGAAACTATGGTTTTATAAAAAAACATTTCAATTAAAATATTTTTATCTTTAATAGTACAACAATTTTTACGATGATAAGTCACTTCGTTTCTCAAATAGTTGCAGAGAAACTACAAAAATTGGATAATTTCCCTTTTGTAAAGTACCCTAAATTTATTTTCAGGAAAAAATGAGAAATGCCATCGTGTTTATAATGGTAAACCATATCTATCTATAAAATGTAATCAAAATCGTTAAAGCGAATTTTGAGAAACCCGAATTTTCTCTTTCTGTCCTTCAGTAAACTACCCTTAATTTTAGGGTTGGATGCATAATTCAAAAAATCCCTTGGTAGACCTTATGAAAATCACAGATACAAATTTTTAGCCCAATTGGTAAAATGGTTTCGGCTCCAGCCCAAGAAACAGACAGACAGATAGACGGACAGACGGAATTGCAAAAACCCCTTTTTCTGTCTCAGGTGGTCATGAAACGTCGACATTTGATCAAAATCTTAAGTTCAATTTTGTTGACGATCACAATACTTTCTCTCTGTGGTGTCAAGAAAAAGTAAGAAAAAAAACCTTTTCAAGACTTGAGATTAACAAGACTCTTTGACATTCCCAAAGTAACGGAAAACTTTCGGATTTCCAAACAACTTGTTGAAAATGCGTCGTGGACGCGACTCCATCGACGAATCAACATGTGCCACCCCATCCATGTCCTTATATAGGACACGTGACATCCCATGAATAATTCCAGGTCATGTCGTTCCTAATCCTCCTTTGAATACGAAAATATATTTCCCCTCACTCCCTTCTCGTCGAACAGATTCATGAAGGTGTGGCCAAATGCGGCGAGGAAGAAAACAATAAGGATTTCTCGGGGATTTACGTAAGAACAAAACAAAAAAAAACTTTCTTTTTTGGAAGTTGGTGACAATAGAATTTACAAAACTAGAAACTGTTTAATGGGATTTTGTTTGAGTACAAAAAAAAAAAACTATATATAATAGACGAATTAGAAAACAAAGGATTTAAATATTTTCGGTAAATTAAAAATGCATTTTTTTTGCTTTAAATATTTAACTGCCCCGTGTCTAACTACACATTTGGAATATCCTCATTTAACTACGTTAATGGAGTGAAGATGAGGAGGTCAACATTTCTGATGAAAGTACGTTCTTTTGCGTGGGAAGTTGGGAAACTCCGGAGGAAAAAAAATACCCTACAACTGGAAAGAGCTTAAATCCGAACCTTCTCACTACAAGTAAAACATTTTAGGCGTGGCTGGCACCCTTATCCGCTTTTCTTCATGAGAGGGCTTGATTTGTAAAAAATAAAAATAAATGAAAGTTTACTTTATGTAAACAAACAACTTTTTAAATCAGTCTTCAGGTCTAAGTCATCACTCTCACTGAGGGTAGTTTTTTTCTCGCGAAAATGCAATTACATTTCCTCTAAATTCTACCTTCCTCATATATAGGACATTATTCTAATTAATGTGTATGGATACAAGCCGTATGAATAGGGATACGCTATGAATATATTAAAATAGATCGAAATATGTTGAATGTAAGCCTAACTTTAGTTACGAAACACCAAAAATTAGGAAGATATGTGGTTAAAATAGTAACAACTTTATTTTATTTAGTCATGTTTGGCGCCAACTTTTCCATAAAAATATCCTTGTTTTAAAACACACTTTACATTTGTGAAGAGTCCTTATTTAAAGCCAATTGATTCAGCTGTATGAAAACAAAAAAATTATGAAATATAATAAATAGGTGGTCTTTACTCTCTCAAACATTATTGGGCCGCATGAGTATTTTTAGATAAAGATTATTGAGACTAACTTGTCCAAGAATCTCCCCCAAACCCTTTCTCTAAACCTTATACATAATATTATTACTAACACCGCGTCTTACAACCAGTTCGGGTTGTACCCACTTACACTAATGTGTAATGGTAGGGTGATCGTGAGATGAAATGGAGGACCTACAGCTTAACATGGGATCCGAACCATGGTGAAGGCCTGGCATTCCATACATTCACCAGTTGTGATTAATTAACATCTTGTCATATGTGAAGGAGGGGTTTGGTAATAAGATAAATCTGTGCTGGCAGTGAGAATTAAGCCCCGGACCCTCAGCACAGCAATTTGACACCCTACCCCTAGACCGCAAGGTCACCAAACCAGATACTTCCTCTATCCATAATCTAATGTATCTGGTTTGAATCCAGGCTGGGATCATCTATTGGAATGTGCTATGGCATGGTGTCAGCCAAAGAGAGTTGAACATGCACACACATTTGGTTACACGGTCCAAGGTGTCAGTATCCTTAAAGACTTGAATGGTAGTGATGTATGTGCCAACTGTTCGAATCTACACTAGGTGCATTGAGAATAATTTTCAAATAACTATTTATTTAATCTAGATTCATCAAATATCATTGCCCCCTTCTAATGTAGGTGCATTTCTTCTAAATAAACTTCCTTATCCTAAATTCTTATATTAATCTTTTGTTTAATATTATAATAAACGTAATAATTGAAAAATAATTAAACCAGTGGGAACGTTGGTTAAAGGTCAGTATCATATTGTCTCGTTTTATGATGATGAGAAGGTCGGGGTTTGAATTGCAGCCAGGTATATTTAGGGTATGTTTTCTTAAATTGTATTTAAATTCCCCTCTTACCTTCCTTCTCTCATCCTAGACCCTATTTACGACGGGGGGAAGAGTGGTGGTTGGAAGACGTCATGGGCAGAGGTCAGGACGGGATTTTAGATTATGTTTCTGTAATTTAAGTCAATTTACAGATTGCTGATTTGTGGAAAATTTTAAATTTCTCGAAAATTGTGCTAACGATTTTGTTCATAATCTATATCTGGATAGTTTTTTATATGATAAATAGCACTGTGCACAAGTTTTTCAAAAGAAATTCGATCAGTCGTAGTTAAGGTATGTAGGTAACGTGGGCTAAGGGCAGTCTCTTTGAAGTTTTTATAGCAAAACTTTCTTTTTTGGACAAAATTAATAAAATTATTCTCCAGTAGAGACATAGACTTGAATTTTAATCACACGGTGATATTAAGATCCCTTAAATATATATCAAGGGTGTCCTGGAAAATTATGAATTTTTTTCTCTCTTAAATTAAAAAGTTTCTCATCTAATGCTGCTATGCTCATATCATATATTCAACAACTGTTGATATCATCCTGTGAAGAAAACAAAATTCAATGTGTCTACTGGAGTGATATTGGATTTATTTTGGCAAATATATATATATATATTTTGCTTGCTATAAGAATTGAATAAATACTGGCCCTTTCTGTAATTCCTACATCCCCACCTTAAATAATAACTAATTCCTTAAGAGTTTGAAATTTATTTTTGCAAAATGACTAGATAAGTATTTTTCATACTAAATAAGTTAAGAATGTAGGTTTGTTTTTCTAAGAAATCATTAATATTAAGGTAGTTTGATTTTAAAAGTTTCTAATTTTGGAAAATGGTCCTAATTGGTCTGTCCAAATCGGAACCGAACCTAGTTCTCTCGGAACAAAACAATTCTCACGATCGTTGCCAGGTAGAGATACACCGTGTCAACGTGCTACTATATCCCTAAAGCTGACAGTTCTATGGGAATCCCACTGCCAGGAACGTTTGGGAGGAGCGCCAACTCTTAAGGGACGTTTAGGCATGCGCAGTGGCTCTTCCCACGTTCGTCAAGGCTATAACATTGCCGCGGCGCATGATAATACGAGAGGCAAGACGGCGCATGGCATGCCTAATATGAACTGCAGGACTAGGACCGCTACTCTGCTTGTTTCTAGTTCAACCACCTCCGGTTCAAGTTCCGGTAGTTCTTACTTTGACGTAGAGAGAGAGAGAGAGAGAGGGAGAGAGTATGTTTCAATCATGAATATTCTCGGCTTTGAGATTATGTTGGATCATAAACGTTTTATATGCCTTCGTACTCGATAAAGTAGATCTTACAATTCTGTATGTCCCTCTGTTTGTCGAAATGTATGTCAGAATGTCTGTCTGGCTGTCTCTCCAACTATATGTACCTTGGGTTACAACTGAAACGGTTTTATGAATTTTGTTTAAACCTTATTTGGATATTATATTGCCTTACCCTGGGGCTAAATATTTATTTTGATTCAAGATCTAAAATTTTTAAAACTTGACTAATTTTTGAAATTTCTACAAATTGACCGTAATGGTTTTTTTTTTTTTTCAAAATGTTTAATAGGTAGTATAAAATAATTAAAAAAGTAATATTTTATACAGTCGAAAAAAAATTAATTGTACCATCAGCGTTTTGAAGGAAATTCAAATAGGTATATCTATATCTTCCAGTCCAATTGTCGTAGGGAAAACCATATTCACATAAAAAAGCTATCAGATCTACTTTCACGTATCCATACGTCATGTCATGTGATCTGTCATCACTTTTGGTAGATATTACCAATACCTTATAATATTAAAATGGTATCAACCTTGACAATTGTATGTGAAAATGATACTTTATAGTAACAAAAAGGATCGGGCCAATACTAACGCGTGAGCGTGTGCCAAACCACTGAGCTACCTGTAATTTTTTTTTAACCCCGCCCACATGTGTATCCTCATGCGGGAGTTTCCTAAATAATATAAGTCATAGGCACCAATCGTTCCAGGGCGGCTATGGGCCTCGACTATGATAATAACCACCCCATGGTGGACAACGGCCTCCCCCCTCCCCCATCCACCACGCCCCAGTTTAGCGACAACAGCTCATAGGTACTGCCCTAACGGCATATACCTACACGTGTGACGCAAAAATAAATAGATTCACTCTGTTTACGTGGCATATATACTTAAATAGTGGGATTTTTTTTTAGAACCGCGTTTTACTACTACCCGTTTGAGTTATACGATTATGTACCAATTACGCTAATGATTTCAAGGATTAAGGGGCTTATATCTGTAGAAAATGTACCCACGTTGGCGTGGAGGGAAAGTGGAGTTTTTTTTTTTTTTTAAACACACTTATTACACTTGACTGAGATTCAAACCTCGATCTCCCAATCAATAACAGTCCAATCTATTGCAATAGTAGCGCGTTAGTTCATGCGGCCACCGTAGTGTGTAATAAAAAATCTGGTTGATAGTAGTGATTACGTATTTCATGATTGATATACAAGCCTTTGATTTTCTTACGAATTGACATTTCCGAAGCAACTTTTAGAAAATACAAACAATTTATTTTGCTGTCAATACTGAATTTATGTTTTCAAATTAGTTTTAAAGTTATTTAATTGACATTGATAGAATAATTTAAAAGGACAAGTTATTATGACATGAGGTCATGTGTGAACACGTGAAGGTATATACTTTGAAAATTTGAGTATAAAATGCCCCACCAAACATCCCCCTCCCCTAGAATAGTTTTTTCTTTAAAAGCATCTCTCCCCTCCCCACAACAAACTAATCCCACCTCCCAACCACTTAGTTCAACTGATACAGGTTATCTGCATTTAATTACATCATTAGGGTAGGGATATAAGGGTAGATTAAAGATAAAATGTACCGACGTTTACGTGGACGGCCAGTTGAAGACTTTATATTAACAAGTACTCAGTACACCCTGCCGGGATACAAACTTCCACCTCTCCTTCACCAATAATCCAGTATATTGAGAGTGATGACTTAGTCCACGTGATCATCGATCGGGTTCATACTTTCCTAAGTTTATAAAAAACGAGAGTTGGAACAACACTTTCTCCTTCTACCATCCCAGCTATAGATAATATGTAATAGTTTAAAATTACATCTCTTCTATTTAGATAGATATAGTATAGCCATATTGATTTAGATAATAAAAACAGCTTTTCATTAATTTTTTAAAAAAATAAAACAATAATATACGCATATTAACTTCTAAAACTTATACTTTTCTCCTCACATGGTATTATCTAAATTTAGGAATGAACAGTGCCTTCCCTATTTAATGTCTACATAAATTAATGTTACGCCTTTAATTAAGGGTATTTGAAGCGCCCTGATTCCTAGTTACCACGCTCAACACGAGAGTATAGCGGGGTTGCCTATCCTTCCTCTCACATTGTCAATATTGTGGTAGTTAGCTAATTGTTTATTTTGTCAACGTGGCTCCCTGACCTTGTATGTTAAATGCTCATGTACTAAATGCGCTATTGTGCCAAGGAGGAGGAAGTATAATTACGAATTAAGTGTATCTAAATTTGCGAAGAGGGAGAGGGGAAAACCAACCTAAATACTCCCGACTGGGATTAGAACGCTGATCTCTCAACTATTGGCAGTCTCGTCTATTGATTTGGACCGTTATACCACCAAAAGGGCTAGTATAAAAATATAAACTCAAAAAAGTATCTAAGCACAGTTGTGTGATGATATAGCTAGCTGGTTCATAAAGGGCATGTTCAATTCCCTCCCAACCCCCACCCCTCAAAAAAACCTATATAATTATTGCAAATGCATCCTTACTAAAAAGTTTGTATTATTTTAACCTTCTGTGACTGACACTGCTACATTTTAGTAACAGCTGTAGATTTTTTTTTATTTAAAGATAATTAGGCCAGAGCCCCTCCAAGTATTCCTCAATTAGTTACTGCTACTTAGTATGATGTCATCAAACATTTAAAAAATATTTATCTAAAACTGGTATCGTGCAGGAATGTTGTGAATACGCAACGGTGCCAGTCATGATGTCATGTGTCTGGCTCATTAACGCCGTATGCTTATAATAAAATAATACCATTATTATGTGGAAGTAAGTAATCAGTAACTTTGTAATACAATAAAATATAAAATAATGCTTAACTTTGTTATACTTTATATTTCAAATAATAATCAATATTTTATTAACAGTTTAAAATTCTTGTAATTTTTTTAATCAAATTTGCAAAAATACGATACTATTCAAATATGTATTTAGTACTATTTCTTCAATAATATTATTATATATTAAATTAGGATTTTTTTATTATTATTTAAAACACTATCAAACGCTGTAAAAATTCAACAGTGCCAGTCCTTGTATTATTTTTAGCACCAGTTCCCGAAGGTTAATTACTTTACTATGTAAAGCGTGTACATATCCGTAGATATTAAATGAAATTCATCATAAATGACGTACGGGAGTTATTGAGACATGTGCCCTCCTGACACGACAAGACAGGATAAAGTAACATGGACCACTAGACTGCCTAACAGATGAGAATCGGGTGTCTTGGAATTTAATGACAGCTTTTTATCTTCATTTATAAAATTTCTCATCCGATGCCTTTAGTATCATAACAGATACTCAACAACTGTTGATATTACCACGTGAATAATATTAAAAAACTGTTCATACTGGAAAATTATTTGATTAATTTTGGTCAGATATGATTCTGCTGTAAAAAATGTAAAAATACTGCTTTTAGCTTGCGTTCCCTATACTCCTATATTGAGGTGTAGATATAGGGAGATCGGGTTAAAGGCAGTATTTTTTGCGGTTTTTATAACAAAATATTTCATAAGACAAAATAAGTGACATATTTCTCCAGTACACAGCTTAATTTTCTTCTCACGGTAATACTAACAGTTGTTGAATATCTGTCATAAGAATAGTGGCATTAGAAGAGAAATTTTTTAAATGATGAGAAAAATTTGTCATTACATTCTAAGAAACCCTTGACAGATATTCAAATCTAATGATATCACCATTGGAAGTAAATTAAACTCGATGTTTCAACCGGAGCAATAGGCCTATTTAATAATTTTGGTAAAAAAAATAGTTGTCATAAATACTGTTAAAAGACTGATCATTAATCAAGTCACCTTGATCGCCAACTTAAGAAACCGGTGCGCGAAGTTTAAGCCTTTCACCTTATCTCAAAGTTTGATAAAATCTTTAAACAGACGAATATACACCACATAGCTTTCATTATATTTTTTATATACATGCAGCATTTTTTCCCTCTTCTCCCGTTGAGCACAATGTATTCATGCGCAAGTAGGCTAGTTTGTATTTCCACGTGCTGCAACAGGTTGATTCATGGAACTGAGTGATTAACGACGCGAGTATCCAGAGAGAAATGAAAGTTAGTAAAGTCTTGCGTGGCTCGTAGACAGAAATGGGTGTGAAGATTATGTTTTCAGAAACAACATCAGGAATAAGGGTGGGGATGATTGTGTGGGGAGGGGTGACGGTTAAGGGAAGGGGCTGATCGCGAAGTGTGTTGAAATAAACCAATTTGTCAGCAGAAGAAAGATATATTGGTACAACAGAAGTCCGTCTAGTTGTTTTCTTTGGCGCTGATGGTTAAAACAGGCTTCTGGAATTTAAAAAAATAGAAGTTCCCTCCCTATATTTACGGCTGGTAAACAAAACCTAAAAAATTTTACCCACAAGACGTTTAGTTGAAACTGTTAGATCTTCTTAGGCAGTGTGGTTTTCAAGGGGTTAGATTAAGAATGTAAATATATACACTAAACAAAATATTATTTTGTAGAAAACTAGCTATTTTAACGTTATCGTATGGAGAAAGTTTTATTTTCATGAATATTTTCTACCTAGATGCTATTATGAATCCTAAATTTTAAAAAAACGAGTCTTACCTAGCCAGTTCGTATCAAAACTGTTTGATATGTCTTGTTAAAATTTGATATTTTCATGGTATATGGTTATACCTCAAGGAAAATCGATATTTGGATACCATCACTAAAATTAAAGTTGATTTACTGATTTTTATTAACTTGAAATATTTTGAAAGTGGTTTCATAATATTTTGCTCAAAATGACTCTTTGGATTTGGGGAGACTTAATTGGTGAGAAACAATACAAACAGTTGTTTTTTTTTAGAAAAATCGATTCTGATAGTTTACTTATAATTTGTATTTTAAAACTTTTAATATTAAAAAAGTGTCAATTAATTTTAACGATCTGTTTTAAACTGGTTAACACTATAAATAGTAATGTATTTTTATTTTAAAAATTATACATATATATTTGAGAATTTTTCATATATGATTGATATTTGTAATATTACAAATTTATTAAATATGGTTTTAACAATTTTGTTTAAAATTTATATACATTTAGAATGTGTGGTAACTTAAAAAAAATCTAAGGGAAAATTATTTAAGTGTTACTTACTGATAAAAGAATTTATTTTTTCTGATCACAAAATAATATATTAGGACCAACTTTAGTGGCCGCATGGTCTAAAGCTCAACTCTCGCCGATGACAGGGAGATCATGGTTCGATCCCATTTGGGTATACAGAGGGTGGTGTTTCTAAATGGTTTCTCACTCTCTCTCCACACAAATGCGTGCGCAATTATTTTAGATTCAATCTTACTCATCCATAACCAATTAGCATAATTAGTAAATAAGCTTATAGCCTGAATGGGTAGTAAGACATGGTGAGAAAAAATCCTCTCCCTCTACAAACATTCTCGTGAAGCCCCCACTGTACTGTATTTTATTTTTGTGTCTCTTCTTCAAAGCATGTTTCCCCCAAAGCCACGTGTGACGTATGGTTCTGCTTGAAGCACGCACCACACGCATGAGTGCACGTGTGTATGTGTGTGTGTATTGTCGAACTGTATAGACAGACGGACGGTTCCTGGTGTGATTGACGAGGTGCCATGCGGGTTAAAAAGGAAGGAACGCGAACGTGACCAATCCGACATGCGGGATTCTGTTTCCATACATGGGGAAAAATAATTTTGTAGGCTTCAACCTCGATTTTTGTAACCATTTCATGGGAATAGTAGACGTTACTTGATCTACTCTATGACACAAGTGAGTTCATTTTATTCGAATAGTAGAAGCTACATGATCTAATTTAGGGCACAAGTAGTTTGTTGAACGATTTTATTCAAATAGTAGAAGCTACGTGATCTACTTTAGGACACAATTAATTGGTTGAACCATTTTATGCAAATAGTATAAGCTACATGATCTACTTTAGGGCACAATTAATTTGTTTAACCATTTTATGCGAATAGTAGAAGCTACATGATCTACTTTAGGGCACAATTAATTTGTTGAACCATTTTATGCGAATAGTAGAAGATAAATGATCTACTTTAGGGCACAAGTAGTTTTTGAACCATAAAAGGTTATCTTGATACCTTTCAGTATAAATAAATATTATTTCTAGATTCGGAAAGGAGACAGGTAGATACCGTAGTAGTTTAAGGTGGGTGCTACAGATGTGCATCCAAAGCTTAGCAAGTGGTTTGTTTTGGGGGGAAAGTTTGAGAATCATGGTACTATATAATGAACTGGACAACGGATGAAGCAACTTTAAACATTTTCTTAGATTTTGATATACTCTTGATTTGAATATCAACGAACTTCATAGATAGATATTGAGCTGACCATCACGCGAGCCAGCCTTAACAAGTTCTTTATCATGATATACTCTTGAGTTTTATATCCACGAGCTTCACAACTAGATATTGAGCTGACCAAAACACAATTCCTTATATATATTCTTTAGCTGTGCATCAACGAGCTTCGTAACTGGATATTGAAATGACCAACACACGGGCCAACTTTAATAAGTCCTTAAGTCATGATATAATCTTAAGTCGCATAGCCATGGACTTGATTCTTCCTTCCCGTGTTCCTTTCCCGCGTGAATCATAGTCACGATTCTCTTGCAATGTATTTGTCCCCCCCTTTCCCCCCCCACTCATTGTTTCAGTGGTTAGGTTTATTTGAAAGGAAACACGTGATGTGTCGCCACTTTGCTCAGAGAAATTTGTAAATCTTCAACAGATGAAATAAAAATTTATACCAATATTCTATTTTATAAAATCTATAGGTTATACTATATTTAAACTTATTTTGAACCATTTTTGGTTTGTCTTTAAATAAAAAATAGACCAAACTCGATTGTATGCCCTTAAAAAGATTTAAAGTAGCCTACATGATTATTTTTTTAAGTATCTAAAATATATTTTTTAAAGGGAAATATAATAGTCAGGTTGCCAAATGGTTTTTAGAGCATATGTTTTAAATAACAAATAAGTATTTAGGAAACTCATTAAAGAAGTTTTATTTTATTTTTTGTAAAACGTGTTAATATTACAGAAGCAACGAGAAAAAATATTAAAATGCCAAATTTAAAGTAACCCACTTCTTTGGATGCATTGTCTAAGGCACCCCTCTCGTAATATACTAGACTGTTGATAATGAGGAGATCTTGGTTCGACCCCGGTCAGTTATACTAAGGCCGTTTTTCTCAAATTGTCACCCATTCTTTATGCAAATGTGGGTACACTTCTAAATTCAACCTTACTTATCTTTAACTTATTTAAGTTATTAGTACATAAGAGTATAACCCGAATGGTTAGTAAGCCGATGAGATGATAAAACATATAGTATTTAAAAAGGGTTCGTAGGGGGTGGCTATACCATCATAAGTTCATTCTACAGTATACATGTTCTCTCTAATCAAAGGGATGCTCTGTCTGTAAACGCTAATTAATTATTTAGCTGAGCAAACAACCCTTTCTAATGATCAATTAAGCATCTCTTTAGAAATTTGAAACTGGTTTGCTTACCATTAAAATCTTGTGCAAATAATAAGATTATTCCCTCCTTAGTACCATCAATAAAACGTCCTGTTGACTATTGAGTTTTCCACTTTGTCCAATAGACGAATGTGAAGATCTTATATTTGAACGAAATAATTAAGAAGCGTATTCCAATAATTTAAACATTTTGCTTTAATTGACATGATTGAATATTTATTTTTCAGAGAATAAGATAAACTAAGTGGTCTTTGTCAAAGATATTCGTGTATGAAAACAAAGAAATAGCATAATCCAACATTATATTCTAAAACTAATTGTGTGTGTTAAATTTTTCCTAAGACACAAGAAAGAATTGGTTCACCAAATGAAAAATTGGTTTAAAATAAATTTTTCTAACAGGGAGGTTTTATAGTTAGTAAGTTCACCAACACACATACGCAAATAACTCATCACGCCGTTTCCTTACGGTGTAGACAAGCAATTATGAATACAGTTTTAAAAAAAATACCTACGTACTTAATCCATCCTCACTAATTTTCTTCACACTTTTCTATCCTTGCATACTCCCTTCGTTTCAACAACATCAATATACCGAGTCATACAAGTTATTTTATTCTTAAGACTTTTAATTTTTCTCTTTTTCATACATTCGTCTACTACATTTAGCCACGTATTACATCATCTACCCTTTCCTTTTGATCCACACACTCTACCTTCATATATTTGCTTCGTTACTCGATCCACACTCTTCCTCTCCACATGCCCACGATAAGGTAGTTGAATTTAAAGGAAAAGACCCAATATGTGGGTGGAGAGAGGGTGTAAAAATATTATCTATAAATCAGGCTTGGAAAATTATCTCAAGTGCAAACGACCGGTATTCAAACCCTGACCTTCCCATCAACGGCAACCCATTTTGTATGGATAAAGTCAGATACCATATAACCTATTGTATTCAAGTTTAGATGCTCAAGTTCAGAAATGGACCAGTTTGCTTTTTATCGGCCTCAAAAAACTGTTATAGCGACCTTCATCCACTTCCTCGACGTCCCGAAAATGCGGCATTCCTGAACGAAGAAGCTGAAGAGTTCCGTTGCGAAAAATGTTTGCAAACAACTTATGGATGTTGACCGCTATGCACCATTGCAGCGGAAGCAAACGATAAAGCACTCGGGAAGCATCGAACCGTGAACCATAGACGTATACAGGGTAGGACTTAGAATTAGTTGATTGGTCGGAATTTTAGGAGCAAAATGTTTCCTCTTTTATTTAATCACGTTTTTCTAAATAACTAGGCTGTAAACATTTTAATCACACTAAGGAGTTAGGGATCAGTGTTGTGTCGTGGAGTTTTGCCAGAGTAAGCAGAGCTTGTTTAAACTCTACCTGTGATTTGTTCTCCCCCAATCTGTCCTCATTTGATCGATTTACCATTGATTCTGCTCTAAATGCCTCACATGGATACATGTGTTCGTTGACACCTGACTAATGAGTGTCCTACTAAGTGATGAGAACAATTCACAGGTACAGTTTAAACTAACTCTGCTTGCCCTGGAAACACTCCACGACACGACACTGTCAATGAGTGTTCTACTGAGTGATGAGAACCATTCACAGGTACAGTTTAAACTAACTCTGCTTACCCTGGCAACACTCCACGACACGACACTGTCAATGAGCGTTCTTCTTAGTGATGAGAACAATTCACAGGTACAGTTTAAACTAACTCTGCTTGCCCTGGAAACACTCCACGACACGACACTGTCAATGAGTGTTCTACTGAGTGATGAGAACCATTCACAGGTACAGTTTAAACTAACTCTGCTTACCCTGGCAACACTCCACGACACGACACTGTCAATGAGCGTTCTTCTTAGTGATGAGAACAATTCACAGGTACAGTTTAAACTAACTCTGCTTACCCTGGAAACACTCCACGACACGACACTGTCAATGAGTGTTCTACTGAGTGATGAGAACAATTCACAGGTACAGTTTAAACTAGCTCTGTTTACCCTGGCAACACTCCACGACACGACACTGTCAATGAGTGTTCTACTGAGTGATGAGAACAATTCACAGGTACAGTTTAAACTAGCTCTGCTTTACATACCTCACATGGGAATGTATGTTCGTTGATACCTGACCAATGAGTGTTCTACTGAGTGATGAGAACAATTCACAGGTACAGTTTAAACAAGCTCTGCTCTACATACCTCACATGGGAATGTATGTTCGTTGATACCTGACCAATGAGTGTTCTACTGAGTGATGAGAACCTTTCACAGGTACAGTTTAAACTAACTCTGCTTACCCTGGCAACACTCCGCAACACGACAATGTCAATGAGTGTTCTACTGAGTGATGAGAACCTTTCACAGGTACAGTTTAAACTAACTCTGCTTACCCTGGCAACACTACACGACATGACACTGTCAATGAGCGTTCTTCTGAGTGATGAGAACAATTCTCAGGTACAGTTTAAACCAACTCTGCTTACCCTGGCAACACTACACGACACGACACTGTCAATGAGTGTTCTACTGAGTGATGAGAACCTTTCACAGGTACAGTTTAAACTAACTCTGCTTACCCTGACAACACTCCACGACACGACACTGTCATTGAGTGTTCTACTGAGTGATTATAATAATTCATAGATACTATTGAAAGCGAGATGAATGCCTTGAACCTCACGACCACCGATGCGGTTCGAAAACCACCGGTGCTGTTGGTTTTGACCTTCTGGCTCCTAGGAGTCGGACCGACGCTCCCAGCGTTTATCGATTCTTACAAAAAAGACAATCTCTTATACGTCTATGACTGAGTAAGTATCCGATACGCAACGTCCCCTTGTGGCCGGGAAAATAACAACGGTAGATTATTATTGGACGACGAATCTCCGCAGTCCCACGTACGGGTCATCACGTCCACAGGTGGCTTCACCATCGAAACCCCCGACCAAACCGACGGATTAACACGTACCCATTCTACTGTTTACCGGTTTAAGAGGCCTCTGTACCTAAAATTGAATTTTATCTCCACGACTAAACAGCAATAAATATAAGATAAATAACCGATAACCCACTTAGGTTGTAGGATGGTCTAATACGTCACTTTTTCAATAGCGTGGATTTTCGATTATGGTGAGATCGGGGTTCGAATCCAGGTCACGAGTACTGAGGGTTTTTTCCTAAGTGGTTTTCCATTAATTCTTCACGTGGATTCGGGTTTATTTCATCTATATTCAACCTTTCTTATCCCAAAAAACGCACATAGCGTCTTACTAACCGTTCAGGTATACTAAATGGTATGAAAGCTGAAGGCATAATAGAGAGGAAATGCACTCGTATTTTCTTGCGGGGAAACAATTTTAAGGGAAATATCACTTGGTATATCTCAAACTCCTTAAGTACAACTGCAAATCCTATTTTTCTGTTAAAATTTAAAAAAACAACCTATTTAATCATAATATAAAAGCATTATAAAAGTACCATAATTGTCTAACAGATGGCAGTACTAACTCAATTTGAGCTAAAATAGGGTTTTCCCCCTTTTCTCTTGTACCCTTAAATTGTATTAATAACCCATTCTCACTACAGCTGACGGGGATTTGAACCCAGATCTTATCCTTCGTCGTAGATCCAGTCTAGCATGAGGAGTGACTCTTTAAGAAAATGTGTGGCCATCGAAGCGAGTAGCTCAACAATTAACCCCTTAAACCACCCAAAGCTGGACTCGGTGCACATACGGAATAGGACATCCATCATAGCTTGAATAAATTTCCCAGTGACACAAAAAGTCGGGGTTCAAATCCCACTATACTTCCACTTAAGTTAAAGTATATTTCAGTTGCCTTCCTCATCCTTACTTCATTAGCATAAATAATATATATGCGTGTAACCCAAATGGTGACGTATAAAAAATATAATAGTTTTAAGAAATTACAGTGGGTGGAACCCAGAACAGTAATTTACCATTTAGTGAAAATGAATAAGCCCATTATCAGTTTTCTGCTAGCTCTTAATGAAAATCAAATTTTAGGAATATATATTTATATATATATATGAACCGTCCAAACATGATTCCAGGACAAACTAGATCAGACTAGGACTAAATGATACATCCTTAGAGCCTCAGGATATACTAGTTTAGCCTAGTCTAAATTAGTTAAACCTGAAGTTTTGGCCTATCCCATAGGATACATTAATATATCCTACTATTTTATTAGGCCAAATCAGGCTTAGGTTAGGTTAGGTTAAGTTGAGTTATCTGGTAACATTTGCTTCTGGACTGTGAATGATGAAACCGCTCCAAGGTCGATTCATCGTATGGGTTAAGCAGAATTAAAACTAGTACTGCCTGAAAACATCAGGCTATATTGTTTTATCCTACCAGCGGCAGGATGTATTAATTCGGCCTGGTCCAAAATAGTTTGTCCTGGGATCGGATTGTAACTGTAAAAAATATATATATTATTAGCACCACGTCTCACTAACCGTTTTGGTTATACACTTATGCACTAATTACGATAATGGTTTTAGGGTTTAGGAAGGTTATATTTATAAGAAGTGTAAGAACAATTTCCTGGATGAGAGTGGAAAACCATTTCAGAAAAACCACCCTCAGACACCCAACCAAGATTTTAACATCAATCTCCCCATCATGGGCAGTCTAATCTACTGCAAGAGTAGTACCTTATACCATGTGGCCACCGATGCGGGTTTGAGTACAAATAGAACTGTCAAAATATTCCTGCACACTGAAAACAATTAATTCCTCTAAGTGACCTACGGAATCAAGCGGAGCTAACTCTGGTAAAAGTATACAGCCTCCTTAACACTCTCAGGTCACGAGGGATGGTTGATAAATAACCTGAAGAAACTTTTCTCTCACTTGAGATTACTAACTCCATCGCATATGTGTTTTTTTCCCCCTTCACCCACGGAAACAAGTGGAATCAGGATGTAAATAGATAAATGGTCAATTTGTTGAAAGAACTACGTATAAATAGGAAACAAACAGTGAACAAAACCATCGAGTAGTTTTTTTTTTTGTTTTTTTTTTTGCTAACGGTACTTAACAGCGCATTGCGACCGCAAGGTCGGACAAGGAACAAGAAGTTATGTTGCTTTTGCTGTTGTCGATTAAGACGTCCAGTCAGAACGGTGTCATTTCGCGGGGTCTTTATTGAAATGATTTGAAATTACATACTCTAAGAGGTGTTGTTTACAGATGACCCCTTTGACACCCATTTCAGGTGTAACCTTTATGTTTAAGCCACAGGTCTAGGCGTATGGGTCTAAAGGAAATAAAAGATAAGTGTGAGATAGGACATTACCTGGCTTAGATCCCTAAGGCATCTGAATAATAAGGTTGGAGTGTATAGGACGTGATAAAAGGTCTGGTTTTTTTCAGTTTTGATATCAACACATTCTATTTTTTGGTCAAAAGAAATCAAATTATTGATTCAGTAGAAGCATAAATCTTTAATTTGTCTTCACGTGGTAATAGCAGTTGTTGAGTATCTGTCAAATGTGTCCTGGGATTTAATGATAACTTTTCATTTTCATTTAAAAAGTTTCTCATCTAATGCCACGATGATCATGGCAGATATTCAACAACTGTTGATATCACTACTTGAAGTAAATTAGATTATGTTTTTACTGGAACAATATTTTATCTATTTTGACAAAAACTGCAAAACCACTGAGAAAGAAGAGTGGACACTTAGTTATAACTAGTAATATTAGGAATGTCCTTTTAGAAAGTATGTGTATTTTTATTATTAATATTATTATTATTATTATTATTAGCATGGCGTCTTACTACCCTTTCGGTTATACGCACTTACGCTAATGTGTAATGGTAGGGTGATTGTGAGATGAAATGGAGGACCTACAGTTTAACGTGGGATAAAAACCACGGTGGAGGCCTGGCATTCCCCACATTCACAAGATGTCTTGTCAGAGGTGAAGGAAGGGTTTGGTAATCAGATAAATTTTGCCGGGACCAAAGATTGAACCCCGGACACCCAGCACAGAAGTTTGACACCTTACCCCCAGACCAGCAGGTCCCCAATATTTTCTATTAATGTTGATAACATTTTACTATAGCGTTAGTGCTATTTTAAATGTTTTAATACTTACTATGGTAACTGCAGATCACATTAATTGACGCACGAATATGTGAAAGTAGATATAGTAGAGCGTCAAGATGTCATATAAGGAAAGGTTTTCCTATTAAAATGGGATTGTAGCCGATACGATCAATAGTAAACAACCAAATATATTTAAAAAAAAATGAATATGAAAGAGACGGCAAAAAGAAAGAATAAAATATTATTTTAAGTCTAATCTGGTAAAAAAAAGGGCTATCTAGGCAATTTTAACTACAGTCGTTAGATTTTGTTATAGGCTAAGTAAAATTATGCTATAAAACACGCAGTAACGAGTTGAAGGTCAACCAAATCGATGTAGTTTTTTATGACGTCATGTGGAGGTAAACTGAGAGATAAATCTCTCAACCACCCTTGACAAGAAACATGCTACCGTTGTCACATGAAGTTGAGAATCAAAGATTTACGACCACACACACGCTCACACACACACACGCATACTTTAGCTGGTTTATCACACACCATTCATCTGAGTACCATTGCCAGCTCCACACAATAATAATAATACTAATAATAATAAGAAAGACTTCAAGGTAGTCGTATTGGAGAAATTGTTGGGAATCTTCAAGTCTCATAATTCACTATTGTATTTTTTTTGTAGTAAAATAAATTAATAAAACACTCTGCAAACCACCTCCTTTTGGTGAAAAGAGGGACGCAGAAAATAAAAAAAAATTATCCACAAATTACTTTTCAGAAATTAATTAAATTTTATTTTCCACACAAAGACCAAATATCTACATTTACAAATGTTTAATTACTATACTGATTAGTTTTTAATCTTCTGATTTATAGCCTACAATAATTTGTAGTTTAAAACATTAATTGTTTAAACCAAATTGAGGGCGAAGGGGGGAAGGAGGGAGAAATATTTAAGGGTGACAGTAAAGATTCTAGCAACATTTTAAAACATCAAGCATAAATAATACTAATCCATTTGGTGAAAATGGGGAAACGAATTTGTTCATATAATGTGGCAATGTGTTTGTCAAAACTTACCTAAAACAAAAGGTTATTATAGAGATTATTGAATAGGTATGCATACAAAGTGAAGTGTTGGCCTTCTCACGAGATGTGTGTATATATATGTGTGTAATCTTTAAGCGTAGTAAACAATTTTAATCTAGTACTTTTAAATTTTATCTTATATTCTATTTGCATTAGTCCTACATATTTCACTAGGAGTAGAGTAATTATTCCAATGCTATTAACTTATGTAATCAAAAATATAAAACCTTGTTGAGTTACCTTTATCGGTCAGTGACGTTGTCATTCTTATATTATAAACACGAACTTGATGGCTTTGTCAGTTTATTCTAATTTATTTCTCTTCTAATAATGATGAAACCTTTTCGTTCCAGGAAATACTGGTTCGCAAAAGAAAACTTTCTTAAGAAAGGCTAAAAGTTAAGCTACGTAAATTATAGATAAGATTAAAGAATAGTTGTATATATATTCAGTACCAAAATTGGTGAAAGGTAAATTTGAATTTTTCTTCCACACAAATTATACCACTTGACAAGTGGTTATTATATATAGTTTTGTTATAGCACCTAAAATTTAATTACTGATTTAAATTATAATATTTAGCATTAGGGCTAAAAGTACAACATTTATAAAAAGCTTATTTTTCAGGAGGGTGTAAGCTTGGTTAATTTAAAAACTTGTAAACCACCTTCTTGATTGCTGAAATGCATCAAACTCTCCCAACCCCTAATTCACCAGCCAACATTGGATATTTTTTTAAATTCATGTGTAAGAAGGTTGTGTATTGCATATGATTTCATATACTGCATACGTAGATATATTGCATATATTTTCAAACACTTGTATAAAAAAGGTGTGAAATGAAACTTACTATCGTATTTAACTTTGGCTTAAATGAATCTTCACGCCACAAAATATATTATGTAGCCATTTAGCTATATGTTATTTTAAAATAAATAGCAAAAGACAAATAAATGAGTGAATATACATAATAAAAAAAATAAAGCCAGTATTTAAAGAGACCTACTAATATTTTCCTATTATTATTTCTATACTCAATAATACAAATAAAATATAGAGGTAGTTTTTCGACGTATCATATTAAAATGAGCTCAAGGTTAAAAATTAAATGTAAATTACTAAAGTCGTTAACTACATTAAAGTTGAATAAAAAATACAAGTAGGGGGCCTATATTTAAAAAATAAACACGTTTCTGTTCATTAACATTGCTAAATTATGAGTGTCAGTAAATCATCGCAAATAAGTACTAGAGGTGAGGATTTAAGACTTTAATAACGTATGAAAACACACTTCTTAAAATAATAAACTAAAATATAAACATAAAATAACTGATGATGGCTATCGATTTATTTCGAAGAAAATTATGATCGAGTTTATGTGTTACTTTTTAACATAAAAGGTACTTATTACACACTTGATTAAGTTGTGTAAGCCCAGTTTTCTACTTAGCAACCTTGTGCCGCCCGCCATATTTCAGGTAGGTTGACAAATATTGGAAGCCAGGGCAGTGAGAGATGTCAAGTACCCAGAATGCACTGCGGGAACTCCCTAGGTTTAACAGGGATATGATTTACCGTGTTTGTGTGTTTGTTTTGTATTTTGCCATTTAGCTGAGGCGAGAGGCGACCTCTTCAGAAGTAAATTACAACAAACCGGTAGGACACCTTGTTTTTTTTTTGTTTGTTTTTTTACTCTAACGACGTTGACTACTTAGTGAATTAGAAGTTATCTTTCAAAGTACAGTAGCCTCATATCTTCTTTGGTGCTGACTGACAGCACACAGCCAACAGCTAAAGGCTTTGAAAAGTTACCAGACCAAATTATGTATCCCTACGCCGAACCATATGATCTGCAAAAACATGTGTTTAACAGCTGTCACTTCTGACAGTCCAAATTTAGGTGTATACCTAAATGTTGACTGTCAGAAGTCATCTGTGAGCTGTCAGTCAGCACCAAAGAAGCCATGGGGCTACTGTAGATTGCATCTTAGCTTGACGCACCTATGCACACTAAGCACTATCACACTTATACACCGATGTACGAAGTAGAAAGAGAGGGAAGGAAACGAGTAGTTCATTATGCGAGGCCTTTAAGTTATCCTGCTTATAACACTTCCTCTCTTTCACATATTAAATCATCTGCACCTTGACTTTATTAGCTTGCTTTTCAAAACGACCCTTTTCTTGTTTCCTGATAAAACGCTACACTGTATGGAGCAGAAACCTGGTTTCTCAGGAAATGGAGAAGAAATACTTTGAGAGCTTTGAAATTTTGTGCTGGAGAAGACTAGAGAATATTAGGTGGACAGACAGGGGGACAAATAAAGAAGTCCTAGGAAGAGTGGGAGATAATACAACCATTTTGTATGAGCATGGTGCTGTAAAATACTCTTACAGAAATAATTCGCACTCTAATAAAATATATCTAGGGACAGGATGATGTCTGTTGGCCTTTTCTTTTCCTTGATCGTAAAAAAAATTAGGCAGTTGAGATATATAGGCCTATGTATCTAATGTTATTACGAGTACAATATGTTAATTCTATACTAGTTATAGTTGACAATTATGTTGGTTTCTGCCTATTTTATGAATAAATGCCTTAACACACCTATTTTGGTATTGGTCACCGCTTTTTCATACGGTGTGAAATTTCTGCTGAAACAGAGAGTCCAGTTTCTTAAAAATTATAAGTTTCAATTTACTTGGTTAGAGTAGGTTTGAAAATAGACACTTTTAAATATCTTCCAATGAGTGTAAATTGGGTAGAGGAAAATGGCAGCAGTGGCAGACATCTTGGGAGAAAAACTGCATCTCGTCGCAGGAGAAAAGTTTTAACTTCTTGGTAAACGATGGATTTTAAGTGTTGTCCCTTGACATCGTGTAAAGTATAACTCAACTTTTCAAACTATACAACTGAAAATCTAGGACATTATTTAGTGATTAACAGCATTCAACCAGCTTCGGTTGTCGAATGGGCTAAGGCATCACTTTCGCAGTTGACTGGAATGCTCATGAAGGGAGATAGAGGTTCAAATCTCGGTACGGTGTACTTAGGGTATATTTTACTAAATGGTTTTTCACTCTCCTTCAATGCAAGTGAATGTACTCTTTTCTCTAAATTCCACCTTCCTGACCCCTTACATATTAACGTAATTAGTAGTACAACTTAATAATGCGTATAACCCTAATGAGTAGTAGTAATACGCGGTGCTATAAAGAAAATCAATGGGAATTGGTTGTAGATAATAAAATGGGAAGTAGTTAAATCAATTCTTCAATGCTTATTGTTCGATTTTTTTTCTTAAATGCCTACTCTGGTGCCTAAAGTCCATGTTTTAATGCCTATTTTAAACACTTTTGGTGTCTAAGAATCTGTTTCCTAAACATGAGCTCCCGTTTACATTTTTTTCTTCTCTTTCTTCTTGTGATGCTCGTTACCTAACCTCACTTAAAGAGCATTCAATTTTTTTTAAACATCCCCCTTACCCTTCCTTAACCCTCCCCCACCCTTTTTTCAAAGAAAGGCAACAGAGCACCCCTTGTAGAGGAATCTCATTTCCCCGGTACTTGTCACACATGACTACAACATATCGGCCGAAGAGAGAGAGAGAAATAGCAGCACTCTTCGCCCCGTTGACAGCCAATTATGTTGACGGGTAAGAAGACGTGGCGGCGTCTTGGCTAGGACGACCCTTGTGACTTACAAGCGGCTCGGGCAAGAGAGGACGTCGTCTTACCGGGCATAGACGTATGGTATCGCATGCCCAGTCGAGCAGCGCATGGTTTGTGTACCGACACCTTAGCTCAGTTATCAAAAGGTCTCGGGATGAATTACCAGCATGACCTAAACCCTTATACACTATCAAAGTGTTGAATAACTGGCCCCGTGATGACTGTAGTGATCAGTGCACATGACTAAGTGTCTAGGGGTCCCGGGTTAGATTCCCATCTTTAATCTTGGGTATTTTTCTCAAAAGTGTAACTACCCAAACGGTAGCCAGGGTTTTGTTAGTAAGGATTGTTTACATTAAGTTTAAGTGTTTCTACTCGTTCCACACCCTCAGACTCTCTATCACCCTCATCTCATCTCATCTCATCGGGACCTGGAAAGAGCCTCCACGGAAATTATGTAAGATTTCTACATTCGGGTGTCCATACTGGCTACTCTTTCTACTACTGGGTTGCCAATGATGTATCCCAAATGCTATATCCATATGCATAAATATATATATATATATACAGTGCTGAATTAATGGCAAAGGGTGGGATATTGTGTCTTGTTCTAGATTCAAGCTAGCTTATGAATCGTGTGCTAATATATTAGTTAGATTTGGAAAGCACACGTTAAATACAACAACAAAAATAGTTATCGCTGTTCCTTATAAGGATTTTGTGAGCTTTTACGTGAGCTTAGCAACTTGTGATGAACTGACAGATGCAGAAATATGGCAGATGTTATGAACAATATAAACGACAGTACATCTTCAGATGAAGAAAGGGAACGGATGGAATTTCTAGAGAAGCTGATCCCAACATCTAGACAGGCAATGGGGCACACCGAAGAGTTGAGACGGTTTGTTGAGGTATAACATAATGTAAGCCACTCTGTTCTCCAGGCGCTCAATGACTTCATAGAAGAGTTTCACTAAAACACAAGAGTATTAACTCCAAAAATAATTTCAATATTTTTTAAAAAACACTGTAAATACAGTATTCTGTACTGTGTACATATTTCTATGGAAAATCTAAAAATAAAATTATATTTATACACTATTGTATTTTACTTCTCTAAACTGATGTTTGAAATTATTTTTCTAGCCCAAATAAAATCTTACTTATTTTGAACTTTTGGATGGTTCAAATTTTTCTAGTCGTCCCTTCAGCTTCGAATTAGACAAGCTCGAATTTATAGAGATTTTATGTATAGCCCTTGAAGTTGTCCACGTCTATTTATTTGTTAAACTCATATAATTAGATCTTCAGACGATGGGGGAATCGTTATTAGAATTCCGGCTTGGAATATGGAAGGTAGTTTATTACTAAATAGGCTAACCCTCTACCTCCATTCAAATGGGGATACATTTTCTTTAAATTCAACCTTCCTCCTTACCCTAATAATGTAACCAATGCTTACATTACGGACGGTTTGAAATACAAATACCTTTTTTTTTAAGGAAAAATATTATCTTCGACACGTCATGGTTTAGCTTCTTAAATTAAGGGGTAGGGATGAAAAATATATATTTTTACTTTCTCTCGACACTTCAGAGAAAAGCTATTGGGAAAAATTTCTAACCCAAGATTTTGATAAATGTCTTCGTTTTATGTCACACTGAAACAACAACAAAAAAATGTTTTCGCGATGGCGTCTGTCTGTACCTCCAACTAGAGCCTAAACTATTTTACAGATCGGGATAAAAATTAGTATCTGGGGTTTTCATAAAGTTCCCTGAAGGAGTTTTATGGAATTAAATATCCAACCCTAAAATTAGGGGAAGTTTATTGAAGGGAAAAAAGAGATAGAATCGATTTGATCAAAACTCGCATTAACGATTTTGATTAAATTTTATATCTAAACTAGTATGTTTATTATCATAAATAAGATGGTTTATCTCATTATCTTATGAACATGATTATAAGGGTACTAAACGTGTGGAAAATTTCCAATTTCCAATTATTACTATTAACTCGTCTTCTACCCGTTCGGGTTATACGCACTTACGCTAATGTCTAATGGTAGGGTGATTGTGAGATGAAATGAAGGACCTACAGTTTAACGTGGAATCCGAACCACGGTGGAGGCCTGGTATTCCTCACATTAACAAGATGTCTTGTCAGAGGTGAAGGAAGGGTTTGGTAATCAGATACATCTGTGCCGCGACCGAGGATTGAACCCCGGCCGCCAGCACAGAAGTCTGACACCTTACCCCTAGACCACCAGGTCACCTCTTATAATTTTCAAGTTGTAATACTATTAAATGTACAAATATTTTAACTGAAATAAATTTTTATAAAAGCAATAGTTTTCGAGCTAAAGGCAAATAAAATGTGTACTCTTTTATTTAAAGTCTTTGTAAATGAATTTTATTCTTATGTTCTTTGGTGGACAAAGATATTTCTCTTTTCTCAATTTTTCCGTAACAGTGTTCCTAGTCCCTAGTGTCATAAAACAAGTAAGTAACAGTGTATATTATTTCATTTATGATTTTTGGTGTAATGTTTCTAGAATCTAAACCTATTATTTATTTTCACAAATCTACGAGTTTTTAATAAATGTATATTTTAAGATAAAAGCTGGAAAAAGTATGTGTGGTGCACCGTACTATTAATATTTTTCAAAGAAATGAACCCGCATTAGTAATAGAGGAAAAAAAAAAAGACTTCCAGCGGTTTTTAAATTGAAAAATTACACCTGCACATGGGAATCAAACCCACGATATTTTGTTTACCACGCCATTTCTATAACTAATGAGTTATTAAGGAATCATCCCATGTCTAGGCCTAAGATCCTTGTTTCAATTCCCGTATCCTGGTGTCATTTTTTAATTTTAAAGAATATTATATTTAGATGAGGCTATAGCCGTAATTATTAAATTTAATGGCTTTGCTATTTAATCCAATCTTCCGGTCCATACAGTTGAGATACGAACCTGGTCTATTGCGATGCAAGTAGTACAATCTTTACTGAATGGATAAACTGCAGTTCAATTTCCATAGAAAGAGTCACGCAGCTAGACAAGTTACTAGGTTTAATCTCACGTGTTCTTACGTCAATTCATATTATATACAGCTGTTGTCACGTTTGATATATATATTATCAATACCTACAAATTATAATAGTAATTATACTATAAAATATTATCAATGTTGACAGAAAAACAAATATATTTGTATTTTCTCAAATATCCTTCCAATAAAAATTGGACTGTATCAAATCAAACCTACCAATGGGCTGTTAACCAACCCCCTTACCCACTTTTATTATCTTTTTTTTGTTGTTGTTTAGGGTATTTAACGTGCATTTTCTTAACTGACTGATTAATTATTTCAAAACACAAGAATTTCTACGTGCGAGGGTGAAAGGTTCTACCAATTTTGCAGGGAAAAGTATTTTCACATATATTCTAGGGTTAATTTTACATGCCATAGGACAACAACAGCTTTATTTAACCTCCCCCCCTCCCCCCTGCTGTGTTTGAACCCACGATTATCGGCTCCAGAGACGAACACTTTACTCCAAGACTATAGAGGTGTATCTCCACTTGTTAACCCCTCTGATTGTTTACATCCCTCACGTCGGTGACCTGGCGGTCTATGGGTAAGGTTTCAGACTTCTATGTTGGCGGCCGGGGTTCAATCCTCGGTCGCGGCACAGATTTATCTGATTACCAAACCCTTCCTTCACCTCTGACAAGACATCTTGTGAATGTGAGGAATTCCAGGCCTCCACCGTGGTTCGGATTCCACGTTAAACTGTAGGTCCTTCATTTCATCTCACAATCACCCTACACATTACACATTAGCGTAAGTGTGTATAACCCGAACGGGTAGTAAGACGCGGTGCTAATAATAATAATACATCCCTCTCCACAGCCGATCAGGTTTCTACAACCTGCTAGAGAAGGCTTCATCATATGTCTATGTATTGTATTACTTATTCATTCATCTTGTTGCATAGAGTGAGGAGGGGAGGGGAGGGGAGGAGGAAAGTGTAGCGAAGTGAGGGCATCAGATGTGAAATATTAAGTCGATGGAGTGTAAGATTGAAATTACTTCATGTCAGTATGCAGGGGTAACATGGGGGGGTTAGAAGATGGGTAGAGAAAGAGGCCTGTAAAGGGATTTTGATAAAGTTTAAGGGGACGGATGTGTCGAATTACTTTTACTGACATCCCATTGAACTACAAGGAAACATTTTTTTTTAATTTGTGCTCTTTTTTTACCTTTCTTGTTGAGTTTAAATCTGTTTTGAACACTTCAAAAGTCACACCTTCATACATGACTTAACCTCACTTTTAGAAGAAGGCTTTGAAACGATTGACATTTTCCATATGTAATTTTTTCCCCACTGTGTCTTTACTACCCGTTCGTTCAGCTTATATGCATACGTACTAAGGGATAATAGAGGTTTAATATAGAGTCAATGTACCCACATTTGTGTGGAGAAAATGAAAAACTGTTTAGGTAAAAACCACACTATACACACTACCGGGATTTTTACCCCAATCTCCTCGTCATAGACAAGTCCAATATATTGCTAAGGTGATGCCTTAGAACATTCGACCACCGAGACTAGTATGATTTTTATTATTAAAACAATAGCTGTGTATGATTAATAATTTATATTTGAAATGAAGATCTCTTAAACATATATATTTATTTTTACTTTCTCGTCTCAAGAGAATATATTGTGATTCTGAAAAATAATCGATCTTGAGATTATGACGAATATTTACGTTTTACTTGTGAATGTGGGGAGTGCCAGGCCTCCACCGTGGTTCGGACTCCACGTTAAACTGTAGGTCCTCCATTTCATCTCACAATCACCCTACCATTATACATTAGCGTAAGTGCGTATAGCCCGAACGGGTAGTAAGACGCGGTGCTAATAATAATAATAATAATAATTTACGTTTTATGTGAGTACGAATCCAAAGAAGTGGATTTTCAAAGTCTGTCTGTCTGTCTCTGGCCGAAGATCAAAAACAGTTTGATGGATTTTGTTGTAAATGCATATGCTTTTTTTAGAGCTATACCGCTAAACTTCTTTTGTTTACCTTAGCCCTTCAATTAAAGGTATTTTACTTATGAGTAATCTTTTTGAGGTCCAAATTTTTTGAAAATGGTGATAAGAATCCGTAGCACAACTTCCTTCGGAAGGGAAGTAAGGTCGTCAGTCCCATGTCGATTGTGGCAGGTAATATAACCCTTCAAGTCGTGTTAAAATACCTTTCTCTGAAAAATTGGTAGGATCTTTCACGTTCACTTATAGAAATACTTGTTTGATGATATAATCAACCAGTTCAGAAAGTAAACTATAAATACCTCAAATGAACAAAAAAATAAAATTTTAAAAATATAAATAAAGAAAATTATTTAAAACTTAGCACTGTTTCTTACTATCCGTTTGAGATATACGCTAAAGTACTAATTAAGCCAACGGTTTTAAGGATTAGGATGGTTTCATTTAGAGGAAGTGAACCCGCACTTGCGTAGAGAGTGGAAAACCATTTTGGAAAACCACCCTCAGTAGACCCGATTGAGATTCAAACCTCGATCTCCCCGTCATCGTCAGTCTAGTCTATTGCGAGTTTAGCGCCTTAGATTATGTGGCAACCGAGGTCAGCCATTGTTAGTCATCAATTAAAGTTTAAATATAAAGTTTTTGGAATACATTTTTGAACTTTTTGTTTATATTGTTAATTATCTATTTTGTTTGATTTATAAAAAAAACTAACACAAACAAGTTATTTTATTAAATTTATTTTAAATAAAAATACTGACAGGCTCCGCCAAAATATATTTTAGCCAACCAAAAGAAAAAAGCAAAGACGATATCGCTCATTGCATTAAACCGATTAAATTCCTTTGTACTGAAAAAGCTATTTGCAAAGTGTTTCCTGTCACAATCTTGACGTTTAGACGAGGGGGGAGGGGATGAAAATGTAACCTTCACTTGTATTATATCACGTAAGCTCTCAAGTGGTGCTGAATAAGCTCAAGTTCACACGATACATCTCTCACATATCACACTGGTCACAATCTCAAACCAGCCTAGCACAGATTACAGAGTGCAGCTGACTGGTAATGTGACACCAAACATATCCTTGCTTGAAGTTATATAGTGTAGTCATAGAACGATATGAGCACATAATTCACATGTTTCCAAGGTCATAGCGAGAGAAGGGTTTTATTTAGGGTTTTCAACACCCACCGCTCCATTTATTTTGACACCCTGTATTCCCTATCAATATTTAGTTGCATATTGGAGTCTTAAATAGAGATGAATATTTTTCGGGAAAACTCTCCACAGTGGCGGCTTGTGGTGGAGGGGCTAAATTGTTGAGGTAGTACCTAGAAACTATTATAACTCAAAATCTAGTGTGTTAATAGAAAAGTGGTTTATAAGAAGGGTACAGGGGTGGTTTGGATAGGAACCGCGGAGGATGGGGGGAAGACCAATTTCGGGCCAACTTTAAAATCATTTTAACTAACTTATTTATTATAACAAATTTAATTATGATTTATGAACTTTGTGTGTCGACAAATTCTCGCATTCATTTGTTTTCTTACTACTTTTTTTGTACTGCGTCGTACTATCCGCTCAGTTTGTACGCCTATGTACTAATTACGCTAATGTGTTAGGTATGAGGAAGGTTGAATTTAGAGGTATTGCACCCGTGAGAGTGGAAAACTATTAGAAAAAAAACCGCTCTCGGTGCAACCGACTGGTACCGAACACCGATCCCCCTGTCTTCGACAGTCTAGTCTACTGTGAGAGTAGCGCGTTAGACCGTTAGACCACCGAAGCTAGTTTGATGGTGTATCTGGTGTTAACGCCCTCAGGAAAAACTTATCTTAAGTATAAACGTTTACATTTAGGATATATATATCTCGAATACATTAGTTCCATTTAATAGGTTGAAATTATTTTACAGAAATAATAATTGAAAAATTTTCGGAAAAAATATAAGGGAATTTTCTGTCCCACATCTCTAGTCTTAAATAATTCACGAACTAAAACCACAATTGTGTTAAAACAAAAATTAATGTACTTCAAGTATTCAATGTTAATATTATTATATCTTTTTTATATTTAAGCACCACGTCTTACTACCCTTTTGGCTTATACACTTATGCATTAATTGCGCTAATGGCTTTAGGGATAAGGAAGGTTATATTTCAATGAAGTGTATCCGAATTTGCGTGGAGAAAGAGTGGAAAACTACTTTGGAATAATCAATGTACACCTGACCTAGTTTAGAACCTTATTCTCCCCGTCATCGGTAGTCTAGTCTACTGTGAGAGTCAAGCCTTAGACCATGTGGCCATAAAAGCGTGCTATATTCTATTTTTTATGTAGGCTATATATAAATATAAATATAAATATATATATATATATTTATAAATGGCCTATATATATATATATATATATATAGAGAGAGATTAATATATATATATATAGATTAATATATATATATATATAAAACTATGTATAGATTTATGGAAATGCCCGGTACTTACTAGACAGTATCAATTTACACATTTTCCAATCCATTTTGGCAAAGAGGCCATGCTATTTTGGAGCTACTGTACATCTTTTAATCGTTCGTGTCTTTTCAATGAGTCAACAAGTGCCATACTACTATCGTTTAGCCTCTAACGGAAGTGCAGCCCAACTTACAGGATAGTATTATCACAGAAGAGGACAAAAAAAAGAGCACATTATATAATAGGTTAATCTGCCTGCACAAAAGAATATAGGCTACTCTATTTTTAGTAACTGGAACCATATTTTGATAAAATTAATAAATGATAACTTTAGCTGTACTCTCAGTTTACTCTTAGGGTTAGCAGTCTTACCTGGACAGATGATACAATGTCCCTATCTTATCAATAGATAGACGATTACAAAATGTTTAGATGGCTACCATATAGGGTAGTCAAAGGGTGTTTAAGGCGGCTCCCTAAGTCAGTGGGAAAGTATTAATAGCTGTCAGGTCACATACATAGCTTAGAACAGAATGCCTACAGTCCTGGCACAGATTTATCTGATTACCCAACCCTTCCTTCACCTCTGACTATACAATGTCAGGCCTCCACCGTGGTTCGGATTCCACTTTAAACTTGTAGGTCCTCCATTTCATCTCACAATCACCCTACCATTACACATTAGCGTAAGTGCATATAACCCGAACGGGTAGTAAGACGTGGTTCTAAAAATAATATTAATAATAATAATATAGAATACAATGGTATGTGTCATTTTCTGGAACTACTTCTTTATTCTCTCTAAGCTTATACTTCCTTTAGCCCTTCACCTACAATCATGCTTTGTTATGTCAATAAGAAAGAAGGCAAATAAAACAATTAATCTTCTTATCTCAAGAGAAAGAGGAAAACTCACTGATAGTTCTGGAATATCAAAACATTACTTTATTTGTTAGAGGACGTTTAAATATAAATTTTCATCAAGCCTATTCATAAAGCTCCAAGAATATGCTTAAAAAGCCGTTGAAAATGAGTAAATGTTAACTATCCCATATTTTATATTAATAAAACTTAAGATATTGGGTTGTTGAGATAAAATAACACAGTTGGAATCTTTCGGTTTTATTTTGTCGCGAGCATTAGAGTTGAATGTCTGTGCCACAGTTTCTCACTTACCTGGGCAGCCTCCTTTAGGTGGGGACGTAGTAGACGCGAAAAAAGGTAAATGTCTTTGAAGTTTTTAGATCAAAACATTTTTGCTCAAAAGAGATCAAATACTTCTCTATTAGAACAATAAAGTTTAATATTCTTCCCATGGTGATATCAACAGTATGTTTATTATCTGTCAAAAGTGTCCTGGAATTTAAATGACAACTTCATCTCTTTATTGATATCAATATCTGAATAAAATTAAACTCTATATTTTAACTGAATCAATATTTTACTCACTATGGGCAAAAAAACTATAAAAACTGCAAAGACACTGGATTTTTCTCGCATTCCCTAAATCCACCTTGTGTTGTTTATAGAATCCTCAACATCAAGAAGTGATCCACCTTTTTATCAAGACTATGGTCATCTTGAAACCTGCCCGCTGATGGCAACTCATTTAGAGGTCAATTAGAAATAAGCGAACAATTGTCATTATTAAACCAGAAGCGTAATCAAGTGCCTTAGATTCTGTTACAAAACCCTACACGTGCCTTGTGTTCTAGTTGACCGTCGCATGTCAACTTGCATCAAGTCTTAGCTTGAACATTTCTCTCGTCTATCCCCCCCTATTTAAAAAAAAATCTTAATTATTCTCCTTCCTCCTTATAACATTCTTTCCCACTTATCTCATCATCGTGGTATTTTTAGTGATGCCCTGCGGTGTTGCAACAATTATCATGCGTGGCAACTGTCACGTTTAAAATTGAATTTCCCTCTCTGGTTTTATCATATGTGATATAGATATGATGACTTAAATATAATTAGATTTTAGATATATTATATCATAAATACGTAATGATAGCATCGCCCTCCATACCTTCAATTATTTACCGATACACTCGTGTGTATAGAAATAAGATTCTTACAGACTTTCTAGAGTATTTATTATTATTATTATTATTATTATTATTATTATTATTATTAGCACCGCATCTTACTACCCGTTCGGGTGATACGAACTTACGCTAATGTGAAATGGTAGGGTGATTGTGAGATGAAATGGAGAACCTACAGTTTAACGTGGAATCCGAACCACGGTGGAGGCCTGGCATTCCCCACATTCACAAGATGTCTTGTCAGAGGTGAGACTCTCTAGAGTATTTAATCTGTGACATATTCAATCTTTGAATTATCATAATTTATTTAATTAGTTGGTACTCTCGTACTTACTAGCTAATAGGAAGAAACATCAAAATTATCTTAAATTTCAAAATGAATTTTCATTTCAAAATCCTACTGCAACTCATATATCTTCCCCCTTCCCACTTCCCATCTAAAACCAGATACCCACTCGACGGGGAGAAATTCTGTAAATACACATACATATGTGCATTTATGATATGGCTCATATAACTCAATTGCCCTCCCTGAGATTGTATACATATTATTATTATTATTATTATTATTTAGCACCGCGTCTTACTACCCGTTTGGGTTATACGCTTAAAGTACTAATTACGCTAATGATTAGGAATTGGGAAGGTTGAGTTATAGGAAGTTAACCCGCATTCGCGTGGAGGGAGAGTGGAAAACCCATTTAGGAAAAACCACCCCCAGTTCACCCGACCGAGATTCGAACCTCGATCTCCCCTTCCTCAGCAGTTGAGCTCAACCCGACTAGAGCGTTAGCCAGCTACGCCACCGAGGCGGGTTATACATATTAGAAGTAGGCCAATGCCACCTCAATATTCTGACAGCCACTACGGTGGCAGCATGGTCTAAGGCGTTACTCTCACTGTAGACCATACTGCCGATGACAGTGAGATTGGGGCGCAAATCTCTGTTTGGTGTACTGAGAGTGGATTTTTCTTAAATTGTTCTACACCGTCCCTCCAAGAAAGTGCGGGTACACTACCTATAAATTCCACCTTCTCCAACCTTTCTTTATTGGTGTTAAACATATTGAAATACCGGATGGGTAGTAATTTAAGACATGGAGGATTTTTTTTCTAAATCAAAACAATTTTGCCTGCATGACGGAGAGATCAAGGTTCAAATCTCTATCCGGTGAACTGAAAGTAGTTTTTACAAAATGGTTTTCCACTCTTTCTACACGTAAATACGGGTACATTTCCTCTAAATATAGCCTTCCTAATCCCTGAAGCTATTATCGTAATTAGTGCATAGGCTTTTAACATAAAATGGTAATGAGACGCGTTTCAAAAAAAATAAAACCTTCCCCTTCTTGCTTATCTGTTTTAAAATTTAGATCAAGCATCGAAACGACATGTATTAAGGAATTAAGAAGCTTGCGTATAAACTACATTAGAATAACACGGCTTTCTTACGAAGAAACAACTAAAAGGTCTACTAGAATCCAACTGTATACTACAATTCTGGTAGTAAAAAGAAACCTTTAGGAAGTTTCCTATTTTAAAAAATTGGGCTATTAATATCTCGCTCAATTGGAGTTGATGTAACGAGTCAGAGCTATACTTTGTTACACCCTCCCTCTGCCCCCTGTTTTTGGAAATGTTTGAACTCTTAACCCCCCTCAACATCAACCGTCACCCCGATTTCCCCTTATCAGCACCTCCTACCACCAAACCCTTGGGAGCCTTGACGTCATGACATAGCCCCCTTCCCCCACCACTGGTACTATCAAGGTCATTCTAATTGACCTCATTTCTCGAACTCTGCATACCATCGCAAGTTAAAGTGTATTAATAGCAGCAAGCAGCTGCAGAACAACTCCAGATTTTTACTGGAAGGAATCCCATGTATTGAATTGTTAGCTTACCCATGATAAATTGTTATTACGGTCCGTAAACCTTTTTAACCTTCACATCGAAAAGTGAGTACTTATAAACAAAAAACGATGGACATTTTCAAAACCCTGATTTCTTGGATCGATTGTAAAATCTGATATAAACTTGGCCACCCCATGATATATCGTAGATACGTGTCTTTAATTTTAAACACTAAAGATAATAGGCCTAATATAGTTTGTCTGGGCTACAACACTCGTAGTTCATTAGTGGAAAGATTAGCCAGTACCAATGGCGGCTCGTGTTTAGGCACTGCGGAACTGCATCACCCCCTATTTCCACTTGATATTATCAATAACATTTAATATAATGAGTCCTTTTTTCTTTAATTCTTTCTTTTTTTTTAGTACAAATATATTCCTAAAGCTTAGTGTCAGTACTTCGGTAGCCATCCCCCAGTTTATGAAAAAGTTACAAAAAATCTTTGTATAGAGCTGTGCGCTTCACAGTGCCAGCGACGTGGTGTTTGACTGTTGTGCGCATGCGCACATAGGAAGGGAGTGGGGAGGAAGGCGGGAGTATGATGGTGATGGTGAATAAGAGGGTGATAGGTAGTAAGAGGGTGATAGTGAGTGTGGTGGAGATAGTGAATATTATGTTGATATTTAGTATGAAGGTACGGGACCAGTAGACAATCTTTAACCTAACTTAAGCCCAGATAACAAAACCCTGATGGCCGTTGGGATGATTACGCTTTTGGGGAAAATACCCAAGCTACTTGACGGGAATCGAGCCTGGGACTCATAGACTCGTAGCCGGTTAGCACTAACGATGATAATATAGCACTATTATTATTATTAGCACCACGTCTTACTAACCATTCGGGTTATACGCACTTACGCTAATGTGTAATGGTAGAGGGATTGTGAGATGAAATGGAGGACCTACAGTTTAACGTGGAATCCGTGTTTAACGTGGAATCCGAACCACGGTGGTGGCCTGGCATTCCCCACATTCACAAGATGTCTTGTCAGAGGTGAAGGAAGGATTTGGTAATCAGATAAATCTGTAACGGGACCGAGGATTTAACCCCGGCCGAATATAGCACTAACCAACACTAGTGCTACACAAAATAAAAATAGGTATGTATTTTCAAAAACCGGATGGTTGAAAATTAGAGTTGTTAGGTAAACACACGTGGGTCTTTCGGGGCAGTTTGGTCCAATTTTCATAAGAAGAACCTTGTCTGACTTAGTAAAGTTACTGGTTCTTCTACTTTTAAGTATCCATACGTCAAGTCATATTATCTGTCTGCGTGCAAAAGCATATTAACTTACCTTATTTAAAGTTCACGGAAGAACCGGCTATGTAGTACAACAAGTGTATATGTCACTTTTAATATCAAGCAGCAATACCGATAAAATAACACTAGTATTTTATTAAAATGCCATCATNTCCCCGTTGAGTTTGTACCTGGTTTTAAGTGGGAAGTGGGATTATATATATATATAATCCCACTTCCCACTTAAAACCAGGTACAAACTCAACGGGGAGACATTATGTACATACACATAGATATGTGTATTTACATTGTGGCTCATATAATTTGATCAAGGGTGCTAAAGAAGGATCCAGGTGGGGCAAATGCCCCCCTGAGATTGTATAAATAATAGAAGTAGGCTAATCCCGCCCAGCAGTTTTCTAAACTAGCGCCCACAAAGTGCCCCTAGCCAACTAAACAGCTAGGTATAGAATCTAACTAATAAAATAATTACAAGTGCCTGCCAATAGACCACCTGCTAACCTTAGGGTTAATAGTTTGGCGCACGCATGAGCAATTACAACAGTATTCTCTATTCAAATTATCAAGGTCGAGTGTCCACCCACGAATGTGGATAGATTTGAAATATCTTTCTTACGTTGTATCTTGTTTTCAGGATATAAGGATCGCCTTAAAAAGTGTCTTTTGCGGCTTCAATTTAATATATTTTCCCGGTGGAAACAAACTTATTTATTGCGGTTAGCATTGATAACATTTTAATTTAGTATTAGTTATTTTAGTACCACATCTTACTACCCATTTGTGGTTTACGCCTATGTACTAATAACTCTAATGTGTTAGGGATAGGAAAGGTTGAATTTAGTTTAAGTGCACCGTCATTTTAATGAAGGCAGAATGGCAAACCATTTAGGAAAGAATCACCCCTCAGTACATTCGATCAGAATCGAACCCCAAAACTCCCTAGTCATTAGCAGCCAGTATATTGAGAAAGTACCACCTTAGACCATGTGTCCACCGAAGCGGGTTACTTTTAATGTTTTTCTATAGGTTTTGATAATGTAAGTCATATCAAAATTGGCAAGTGTATATAACATTGCTTGACATAAACACAGATTAAAATGGTTTTGGAAACTTCTACGAATGTCAAAAATAAATAAATTCCTAAATAAATTAGACTTTGGTGGTTAAATTTATGCATTGCGACAAAACCATTGTGAATTCTTTAAAAGTACGACCCGAAATTAATGTGCATCAATATTCCTAGGAATATCTTAAAGTTTGATAAATAGCCAAAAATTAATATTAAATAATATAAAAATACTTTCCCGAATATTCGACTTTGTTTTATTTGCTTCAAGTCCGGTCTGTACCCATTTAGCTAAACTAATAGGTTAGGTAAGATAAGGGGTGGATCTATATCATTTTAATAGAGGGGTGATAATTATAAATATAATAGTTACTTAAAGTGTTAAATTCCTGTTTGAAGCCGTTTAATAGTTTCTCATTCATATTTAATCTTATGTATGTTTTAAACCATGGTCATCCTCTCCAATTTTTTAAAATCAGATAGCTTTTATAAACTATTTGGAGTGGCCCTCCTTCAACAATTTTTTAAAAAATGGTTCATTATAGAAGCTATGAATAGTCTTCACCTAGATTTGTTTTAACTATATTAATTTGTAAGCCATTAAAATTGTTCCTCAGCCAGAAATTTTTGAAATTTGGATGCACATAAAACCGACAAAGTTTCAAAAATTGATTATTTCAGAAACTAGGCTATTTGTGGGTGGCCCCTCGCCTGAACATTCTTCAAAATTACACGAATCTAGAAGCTATTTAGATTTTTCCTCACCCGACTTCTTATGCCATTTAGATGCCTCTAATCTAGTAGTTACTTGAAGCGGTCTTCCTCGGCAAATTTTTGAAAGTAGATTGCATCTATAAGTCATTTGGAGTTTGATTTAAGGTCATCTTTCAGCTTCATATACAATAATATCAGAGGATTTGAAATACTATATATGTGGGGGGAGAGGATTATTCCATAAAGGGTAAAATTATTTCCAGGGGGTCAGAGTTCCCCCCAGTTCCACCACTCTTGCTGTCCACACATACTTTATTCGGTATTAATAATAATAATAATAATAATAATAATAATAATAATAATAATAATAATATTTAGCACCGCGTCTTACTATCCGTTCGGGTTATACGCTTTATGTACTAATTACTCTAATGGATTAGGAATTGGGAAGGTTGAATTAGAGGAAGTGAACCCACATTTGCGTGGAGGGAGAGTGGAAAATCATTTAGGAAAAACCACCCTCAGTTCACCTGACCGAGATTCGAACCTCGATCTCCCCGTCCTCAGCAGTAGAGTTCCACACGACAAGCGCGTTAGCCAACTACGCCACCGAGGCGGGTTACTATTCGGTATTCGTGGATGAATTGCTCTAAAGCGATTATTAGTCTTCTTTGATGTGTTGTAGTCTACCATCTTCATAAGGAACAATGTTCGTTACTCACTATGTACGACAAATATTAGTACATGAAAACTAATATTTTTTTCACACTTGCGTGAGTCATATCAAACATTGATTAATCATGGACGAATAATACACGCGTGTGGACCCGGCCTAAGAGGTGTGTCTGTGTGTAAACGGATGTAAAAAAAGAAAATGTATTATTTATCTGTGTTGTATTTTCTTTCTAAAATTTGAAATATCATTTATTTTTGTATTAATTTTCTAACTTTCACAGGGTCAACTAACCTTTCGACTTCCACCCTCGCCCCCCTCCCCCCAGAATCCACGCCTGGGTATGAGGAAGGTAGAATTTAAAGGAACTCTATCAATATTTGGGTGGAGGTAGAAAATGAAATGGATTAGAATGAACACAAACCTCTATTCATTCATTATATAGAGTTATTTGTAATTTTAGAAATAGCAAATAAACATGTATTGGTTTATTTTGCCAATGTATATAAAACACTTTACTAATCAATTGACGTTTACAGGTGGGTTATGTAATGTATTTTAGACCTAGAGGCAATAATTAAACAAGATAATTACTTTTTATCATCAAAGGTCTGCGTATAATACAATATATTCGACTTTTACAGAAACTAGAGCGTCCAAACTAAAGTAAGACCACCCACAATGAACGTTCGTTCATTACGTAGCCTATGATATAATGTTTTATATGATTTAAGTTTTCCACTTGCCATAAACCAGTAGCCTACAACGACTGAAGTTACGACAAAATAGCGACATTTTAAATGAGTTTAACTTATTTTTATAGTTTTACGTCAATGACAGGACGTATTTACAACCCGAATAATAACTCAACTATAAAAAGAAACAGTGCAGTTCAAAAAAAAAAAAAAATGATAACGTGTTCGGTTTTACATCAAGCGGGCGACTGGCAAACAATTTACTAGCCCACACGGTACCATGGGAAATAAAACAGGGGTGTACAACATAGTTGAGAAGCCTTTTAAAATACTAGAAATGGCCGAGATAGCGATAAACGCAGTATAATTAGAATACATTTTGTACTAATTACGGAGAATGACGCCTTAGATCATTCGGCCACTGAAATGAGTGTGGTTTAAGACGTTAGAATTATATTAGTCAAGGTTAATTTTGACGAAGATATAGGATCTTGAATTGTTTTGGTGTAGTGAAGCTGGCTTGACAACCAGTTGAATTTAGTTTTATCTATATATATTTTTTCCAATTTCCTTTCATCCGAATGCTGGGAAACTTTATATAAAGTACCGAGCATATTATTGACTCTTAAATTAATACATATTTATACTCATTCTGTTTCAACTATCTATGTTGAGGTAGGGGCATTTTACGCCAGTTGTAAGCAATCATAAATTATTAAATCATAAGCCTGTGGCTGCCCTTTGACCAAATAACCAAATGTGCCCTGCCAATTATTTCGATTTCTATGTCTAAGGCCTTAGTACCCATGACTGCCACAAATGTTTAAACATAATTATTCTGACATGAAACCTAGAATTCATATAAATTAAGCAATCATTTATTTTGAATAGGGGGCAATAAATATCAAATTAATATATTTTTTTAACAGATATAGCAAGAATTTCGCAATAATATCGTCAGAATATCGTCATGCCAAATCACGTACAAGTTGTGTTAATATTTTAAAGTACCAGTAAAAAAAACTATTTAAGAAAGTCCACACGACAAGAAGTCTTGACTCCAATCTCCTCCCCCTCATTGGCAGTTCAGTCTATTGCGGGTGTGACGCTTTAGACCAGAGGTAAGCAATCTTTCTGGGTATCGATAGACCTATGAGCTTATTGATGTTGGGTAGAAGGGGACGATATAAACTGGCAGTGTTGTAGTTTTTTATAATATAATCTCCTACGAACACGATAATATCAACAGTTATTGAATACCTTTCAAGGGTGTCCTGGAATTTAATGACAACATTTTCTTTTCATTAAAAAAAAAATTGTCATTTAATTCCGCTATGTTAATGACAGACATTCAACAACCGTTTATATCACAATGTGAAGAAAATTAAAACTCTCTTCTGGATAAAGAATTTACTTATTTCGGCGGAAAGCTTTTAGAAACTGCAGAAAAACATTGCCGTTAACTCGCGTTTTCTGCATCCTCACCTTAATATACAACATAAAAACACAGCATATAAAAGATTGTATCTCTTTATATATATTCGCCAGTAGCCAAAATGTTGTCGATCCCTGAAATGTAAAATAAAGAGTTACGACGGATCCTTTAATCCAGTGTCATCGAGAGCAATTGCCTTTTACAACATTATTACAGAGTGAGGTGTACCTGGCCCGTAATTACATTGTAAGGTATATTGTGACTATGGAGGTCCAGGTTCCAGGACTTAACGTCATTTAATGAGGTATCTAGTGCAGAGGTCGTAACTAACAACTTGATGTAGTAGACTCCACCCCATCGATTACAAGCTTTTTACAAACTGGATGATACTGATGTTGCAGGTCTACTTGATACACGGGGTTGTACCCAATTACAAGTTGGATGATACTGGTGGTGCAGGTCTACTTGATACATGGGATTGTACTCAATTACAAGCTGGATGATACTGATGGTGCTGATATACTTGAGACATGGGGTTGTACCAAATTACAAGCTGGATGATACTGATATTGCAGGTCTACTTGATACACGGGGTTGTACCCAATTACAAGTTGGATGATACTGGTGGTGCAGGTCTACTTGATACATGGGATTGTACTCAATTACAAGCTGGATGATACTGATGGTGCTGATATACTTGAGACATGGGGTTGTACCAAATTACAAGCTGGATGATACTGATACTGCAGGTCTACTTGATACATGGAGTTGTACCCAATTACAAGTTGGATGATACTAGTGGTGCAGGTCTACTTGATAAATGGGATTGTACTCCATTACAAGCTGGATGATACTGGTGGTGCAGGTCTACTTGATACATGGGGTTGTACCCAATTACAAGTTGGATGATACTGATGGTGCAGGTCTACTTGATACATGGGGTTGTACCCAATTACAAGCTGGATGATACTGATGGTGCAGGTCTACTTGAGACATGGGGTTGTACCCAATTACAAGCTGGATGATACTGATGTTGCAGGTCTACTTGATACATGGGGTTGTACCCAATTACAAGCTGGATGATACTGATGGTACTGATATACTTGATACAAGGGGTTGTACCCAATTACAAGCTGGATGATACTGGTGGTGCAGGTATAGTTGAGGCACGGTGTTGTACCCAATTACAAGCTGAATGATACTGGTGGTACTGATATACTTGATACACGGGGTTGTACCCAATTACAAGCTGGATGATACTGATGGTGCTAATATGATTGAGACACGGGGTTGTACCCATTTACAAGCTGGGTGATACTAGTGGTGCAGGTATAGTTGAGGCAAGGTGTTGTACCCAATTACAAGCTGAATAATACTGATGGTACTAATATACTTGAGACATGGGGTTGCACCCAATTACAAGCTGGATTAAACTGAAGATAAAATACTACCTAAGATAGGGTCCTAAGTTTTTATTATTTTATGTTTAGAAACAATTTTACCTTTCCGTTTAGTATCTATGAAATTAATGGTTTAAGGTTTGATTGGTGTGTTTCTTCTAGAGCTAGGTTAGTTCTTAAGTCCATTTGTTGTAGAAATAGTGTTCTTAAAAAGTGCACTTTAAATACCGTACATATAATAAAATGTAACCACTATCCACTCAAAGATGTTCTTAGAACATCTTACTCTTAATTGATATTGAAACCAGACCATACGTTTTGTGAGAAACCACTCCTGGAAATATTAGTTCACAGAATAAAAAAAACAAAAAAAACTCGTTAACTTCTTTATTATTATAATAATCGATAGTATCGATGTCAGAGTACGCCTCTTCTTTTATAGAGGGCGGGAGTGGTTGGTATCTGATAGATTTAGTTACAGCCATTAATCCCTATTTCAAGGGGGTGAGGGGGCCTTACAACGAATATATCGGGGCGATCAGAAACCAACCCCAGTTGAGCAAAGGCCCGGAAACATATTTTATTACAGGACTAAGGACGTTTAGCCTACCTGTGACGTAATGGCGAGTCAAGATAGGATTTACCATGTTAATGTATTTACGTTTCATTCGGTGGGTTTTAAGGATATGTCATTGAAAGAAAAATAGTATAAATATATATATATTTAGCACCACGTCTTACTACCCGTTCGTGATATACGCTTTTAAGTACTAATTACGCTAATGGATTAGGAATTGGTAAGGTTAAATTAGAGGAAGTGAACCCGTATTTGCGTGGGGGGAGAGTGGAAAACCATTTAGAAAAAAACTCCAGTTCACCCGACCGAGATTCGATCCTCAATCTCCTCGTCCTCACCAGTCGAGCTCAACACGACAAGCGCGTTAGCCAACTACGCCACCGAGGCGGGGGTCGAAAAATAGTAAATTCTTAAATAAGGCAATAATTTTTATTGTGTTTTTGTAGATGTATTTTTTTAATTTCACATATTTTAAGCTATTTGATTTATTAATGAAAGTGTCTAGTAGGCCTTTTAATATTCCTGCCAAGATGTAGATTAACAAAGTCCGTACGTAAAGATCCTAAAAAATACCTCCAAGGTGCGAGCCCACAAGCGAGCTATACCAACCGAGCGGTCACCATTGTTAGCAATGATAATGATGTTTATCTCAGTTTTCTAGAACAGAGCACTACTTACATATTCAAACAACACCTCAGTTGTCCTCATGAGGTTGAGTTTAATCCCGTACCACACCCACTGTGTCACAGAAAATATGGAAGTGCCGGGTTTTGAACCCGGAACTTCTGGATCTGTAGTTAGGTACTCTGACCACTATAGCAGATACATTAAATGAATCAAAACTTGAGAACCAGGTGTGTTTCTGTGGGGATGTATGAAATGAAAAAATAAGCCAAGGTTTTTCAGTTTAAAAAGCAAAATTTGGTTGGGTAGAATGGATGGAATATTTTCCCCAGTAGAAACATATAGTTTAATTTCCCCCCGACCCGCCTCGGTGGCGTAGTTGGCTAACGCGCTTGTCATGTTGAGCTCGACTGTTGAGGACGGGGAGATCGAGGTTCGAATCTCGGTTGGGTGAACTGGGGAGGGGGGTGGGGTCCTAAATGGTTTTTCACTCTTCCTCCACGCAAATGCGTGTTCACTTCCTCTATTTCTACTTTCCCAATTCCTTATCCATTAGAGTAGTTAGTACTTAAGGCGTATAACCCACGTGGTGCTAAATAATAATAATAAAAATGTCTTCACGTGGTCATATCAACAGTTTTTGATTATCTGTCAAGGGTATCCTAAAAATTAATGACAAGTCTTTCTCTTCATTTAAAAAATGTTCTCATCTAATGTCACTATGTTCGTAACAGATATTCAGCAACTGTTGATGTCATTTAGAAAATTAAACTCTATGTTTCTAATGGAGAAATATTTGAACTATGTTGGCAAAAAAAAAAAGTTTTGCTATTAAAATTACAAAAAACACTGATCTTTCCTTGGTTAGTTACAACAAATAATTAATAATAATAATAATAATATTTAGCACCACGTCTTACTACCCGTTCGGGTTATACGCTTTAAGTACTAATTACTCTAATGGATTAGGAATTGGGAAGTTTGAATTAGAGGAGGTGAACCCGCATTTGCGTGGAGGGAGAATGGAAAACAATTTAGGAAAAACCATCCCCAGTTCACCCGACCGAGATTCGAACTTCGATCTCCCCGTCCTCAGCAGTCGAGCAGCTCAACACGACTAACGCGTTAGCCAACTACGCCACCGAGGCGGGGGACAAATAATTATATCCTGAGTAAAATCAGCCAGCGACTGTACAAAAATCTAGAATAATTATTGTTTGTTTGGTACGCATCCCCACCCCGGTTTATTGAGGTCAATTTTCGGACAAACACACAAATTGGCTGGTCGGGTTTTGTGGAGGGTAGAGGGAAGGTGGTCGCAGTGGTGGTATGGCATGCGTGCGTGCACTACACTACATATTAGCTGCTCTCCGCCACCCCTTTCAACCCATTTAAATAGTCCCAACCCTCCTCCTTAACCCTCTTAACCATGCCACTCTGAGATCTTCTTTAATTCAACTCATCTGCTGCGTCGCGTATGGCGCAGACGATCAAATACCACCAATCGTGGGCCAGGGTATAAACAAAACAATTGAAAAAAAAAACAAGACCATAATCAGAAGCGTTCAATAACCCCACATTGACCCTCAACGGTGGTCGAATTGTCTAAAACAGAGGTCGGCAACCCTTTTTGAGTCTATATAGACTTTTATACTTTTCATAGCTCCCGCAATAATCCAATTTTTCCACTTTTTTTTTACCCACCTCTGTAGCATAGTTGGCTAACGCGCTAGTCGTGTTGAGCTCGACTGCTGAGGACGGGGAGATCGAGGTTCGAATCTCGTTCGGGTGAAGTGGGGGTGGCTTTTCATAAATGGTTTTCCGCTCTCCCTCCACGCAAATGCGGGTTCACTTCCTTTATTTTCAACCTTCCCAATTCCTAATCCATTAGAGTAATTAGTACTTAAAGCGTATAACCCGAACGGGTAGTAAGACGTGGTGCTAAAAATATTTTTTTGTCTTTACACATTATATTTCATTATTTAAATCCAATATCCCCCGCTTCGGTGGCTGCGTGGTCTAACGCACACTGTCACAGTAGATTAGACTGCCGACAATGGAGAGATCAATATGGTTTCTCACTTCCCCTCCCTGAAAATGCGGGTACACTTTCTTTAAATATGACCCTTCTAATACATAAAACCATTAGCTATTCTCACATGGCCATACAAGCTTAGCAGTGGATCCTTCATTTGTTCCTGTGTTGGTTCTTCCTTTACGCTTATGTCCCCTTTATGCTTATGTACTATAATTAAGCTAGTGGGCTAGAGATCAGAAAGGTTGCATTTAGAGGAAGCATACCAGCATTCGCGTAAAAAGAGAGCGGGAAACCGTTTAGGAAGAAAAAACCTAAGTACACCCGGCCGGGTTCAAAACACAATTTTCCCGTCATCAGTAGTCAAGAATATTGCGAGAGCACCGCCTTATACTACGTGACCATATTTGCTGGTTAAATAGACTCAAATATCGACTTTTAATGACGATGTAGTTTTATATTACGCGATCAACTAGTTGCCAACCCTTTGCAGTAAGCTAGACTGCTGATATGACGGGTAGAACCGGGTTTGAATCCCGGTCGGATGGACTTGATGGTGATTTTCCCTGAATGGTTTCCAACTCTCTTATCAAGAAAATTCTGGTACACTTCCTCTAAATTTAACCTACTTCATTCCTTGTCCACTAGCTAATTAGTATGTATGCTTATAACCTGAACAGGTAGTAAGACATTTTCCCCCGCTCAGGGGTTGAACCAGAGACCTACATGCTCACCAAACGTGTGAGACCAGATCAGTCAATCTGCTGGGCTAACTACTAGATATGTGGGGGATAGTTGAGCATTAACACGCATGCGCGCACATCCCGGTTCCACTGACCGACTCTTAGTAATTGTTATCAGCCAGTGAACTTGTTAGCACAGACCCCCCCTCCCCCTCCCTCTCTTCCTTCAGGTTACTCTAAGGCTGACCATACACGTTCGAACCCGTTCACACCAATAAATCAAATATATACTAGATATCATCGCTGAGGTAATTGAATGATCACTATTGGGAAACAGCGTTGTCAATCTCTCGTTTTAGTGCGGTAAATCTCCCATCAAATGTAAGACAAATTTGGCAACGCTGGTTATTTGAGTTTACTAGTAGCTCCTTATTTTAGCACACCACCTTCGGACATAANGGGGGGGGGGGGTCAGCTGAATCAAAGGTTTGGCTCGTTAGCGAATAAGTCAACCTCAGTGGTCTTGGGGTAACTTGCTCGCCCTAGGACATAATTATCATGGTTTCAAACCCATCCCGTGTGAGTGGATTTTTATTGAGCGATAAAAATCCGTAGCACAGCTTCCTTCGGAGATGAAGTAAGGCCGTTTGTCCTAAGTTGATTGTGGCATGTAAAAGAACCTTGGAAGGTATGTGTAAATACCTTGCCTGGCCAAATTTGTAGGCCCTTTCGCTCTTACTCATAGAAATTCTCGTGTGCTAATATAATAAGGTTCAGAAAGGGCAAGTTAAATACCTCAAATAAATAAATGAAATAATAGTAAGTAGATAAAATAAGGTGGATGTGCACTTTGGACAAAAAGGAATATCAGAATTGGTCATTTGGTGGGATTCAAACGTATGTGGTCAGGATTGAGTCATTTTTAGAAGATTTTTTGCAAACTATTTCACATAAATTTTTAATTATTTTTTATTCTTGGAAAGAAAGTTCTAGGAATTTTAAAATGATTTTAAATACACCAATAAGGTGGAATTGAAACTATTAGACGATCAGTAGTTTGAAAAGTAACAATTTAGTTGAAAAGTAAATATTCACAAGCTAAATAAAAGCAAACTACATAAGACACATCATTTTCACTCTTTCAAGAGAATGTCACTCGGGGAGGTCCACTGAACTTTGGTGACCTGGTGGTCCAGGGGTAAGGTGCCAGACCTCTGTGCTGGGGGTCTGGGAGTCAATCCCCGGTCCCGGCACAGATTTATCTTATCTCCAAACCCTTACTTCACCTCTGACAAGACGTGTATTGATCACAACTTGTGAATGTGGGGAATGCCGGGCCTCCACCGTGGTTCGGACCCCACGTTAAACTGTAGGTCCTCCATCTCATCTCACAATCCCCCTACCATTACACATTAGCGTAGTAAGTAACGGGTAGTAAGACGTGGTGCTAATAATGATAACACTGGACGTCAGACAAACCTCAACACGTTGTCCATCACTTTCCTCAGCATAGATCGTCTAGCCTGTTTCCGCCCCACTCTGTATAGTGGCGAATCCTGTCATCTCTTGTTAGAGCAGAGCCGTGTTCGGCTCAACAGCGAGACACGGCTCTTCGTACCAATGAGATCATGTTATTATGAACGTGTGTGTCCAGCTTTTGGTCTTAATTAAACCTCGCTCTAGGAGTGACCAGCCCTATCCGCCCGCCAGCACTCTGGTTATACGTCGACTGCAGCGGAAACGATAAAACAATATAAACAATGAAGCGGTGGGTGGGAGGAAGAAACTCAAAAATAGAGATAGACAAAGAAGATTAACCCTCCCCTCCCTATAAAATGAAACATGGATAGTCAGGTAGAGAGAGAGAGAGAAGAATGAATAAACGGATGGAGAAGAAGTATAATGTGTGTCGTAAACGGGGGCTCTGTGACGTCTTAGATTGAACAAGGGTGCTGGACTGCCTTTTTTTAAAAACATAATTTTTAGCTCCTCTTACTACCCAATTGGGCTATTACGCATATGTAACTAATTACGATACAGGTTGAATATGAGTAAAGTTGAATTTAGAGAAAATGTACCCACATTTGCGTGAATGCAGAGTTTAGCTCAGTAAATATACATTAAAATATATTTATTCCATTTTTAATAATACTACATTTTTACCAAGTTATGCTATATACTATCTCAAATAGTTGCAGAGATATGATCAAAATTGGAAATTTCCGCTTATCTGAAGTATAGTAAATGTCATTTTTATGGGAAAATGAGATTTGTAATTTTGTTTGTGAAGTGAAACAGTGCCCGGGTAATGAATTTAATCAAAATTATTAGAGCAGGTCAAGAGAAAATGTATTTATTCTCTTTTTACCCTTCTGTAAAATACCCTTGATTAAAGGTTTATTAATCTAATTCGTAAAACATCTTGGGGGGAGACTTATGGAAGTCCCGGTTACAATGTTTTAGCCTGATCCTTGAAATTATTTCGACTCTAGGTTTAGATACAAACAACGCCGCGAAAACCCCTTCTTATGTTTCAGGGTGTCATGAAACGTTGACATTTATAAATTGTCAAGCTTAATTTTTTTTGACGATCACAATAATCTCTCGTGACTATGAGGTCAAGGAAAAGTAACTAAATATTTTAGTAAATGTTGAAACCGAGATATTTAACATGTATTTTTAGACATAGAAAATTTATTCAACACCTACATGCTTAAAACTTAAATAATGATATATTCCACATGGGATTCAACTAGCGACCTTTAGTACAAATATAGAGGGGGACAAAGAAAGATACAGGCATACAGATAAACTAAGAAAACGATGGAGAAAGAGAGAAATCGTATGAGGGACAAATATAACGCGAAAGAAATAAAGGTTAGAAAAGGGTTTCACGGTAATAAAGCGGCAGAGGGCGGGAGGGAGGGAATAATTTTATGATATAGTTATATCGTTACATTAATCGATCCCCAGAAAAAAAAATAAGAGAAGGGAAGAAGAGGGTGGATATTTAAAAGCAGTCACGATGGATTAATTATTATTTTAATAGAGATGAACCAAGTTAAGGAAGATGAGAGAATAATAACAACAGAGGGAGGAGACATCTTAATTGTAGGAAATAATGAAATAAATAACTAAACAAACAAGAGAAGGGTGTTGATGAAAACTTTTACTGGAACAAAATTTATGAAGCGGAAAAAAAAATGAAGGAAAAAAAAAAGAAAGGTTATTAATCGTTGTTGATAAATGGTTGTGTATACTCTTTTAATAATCCATTTTACGACGATACATTCACAATTGCTTAGTCTTTAATTATTATTATTTTTAATTACATGCTCTGTGACTACTAGCTCTTGAATTAAGGGGGGGAAAGGGAGAAGCATTATTTGCAATTTCCTGCCACCCCCTTCAGCCCCTTTTCTACTCACATTAACCTTAGGATAAACAGATGGTAATGTGTGGCCTGCTACCACTTTGAGATCAACTTTTTTTTGTGTGTGAGGTGTGTAAGTATTCATGTATTCAATGGTTTCTTCCTTGTCTCCTTTAGGCTTAGAACTATAAACGTTTAGAGCAGTGGTTTCCAACCTGATGGGTCGTCACCCAATTCGGGATCATGTCATTTTCCGGGTGAGGTCAAAATACTTGAATCAAACAGCCAAATCTATTAGTTATGCTTTTTAGTAAGGATTACTCCATCTAGATATCATATTCTGAAAATTAAAAAATGACACATAGATACGGGAATTGAACCCGGGACCTTTAGGCCTAGTACACCAATGCTCTTACCACTGAGCTATCCTGCAATCGTCCGATGCCTATGGTATTTTTTAAGGCAGAGTCTAAGATGGACGTGCGGAAATCTTCAGCTACAAATGTGTGATTTTAATAAGATCACGAACTTGTTGATGTTGAAGTTTAGTGTTTACTTTATAAAATGATTATAGGAATATACAAAATTCAAATATAATTTTTAAGTGGTTAAAATAGTTATAAGAACTGTTAAGTCACTGCTTAAGGTGAGTTTTTAAAGCGAACAAGAGCAAATATTTACTCGTGCTTGCCGATGTGTGTTCTTGTTCACTTTAAATGCTCACCTTGTGTCAAAGCTGGACATAAAATATGCAGTTGATACCCTGTACTTTCATCAGCTCATTTGTGGCCTTTAAGAAGCGTGGAATTTCGAATGAATTGAGCCTCTGTTTCCACTTTCTAAATAAATCAATCAGGGATTGAATATTCTTTTAAATCCCTGAGATTTCCATCTCCAACATATTGGCTAACTCTGTCCAAGAACGCTCTTGTTTATTCTTATTTTTATATTATTGAACAGCAAAGTTCCATAAAAACAGGCCGGTCTGTATAGACAACTTTCAGTTTTAAAACTTTTTCATATGATTATTCCGTTAAAAGAAAACCAAGAAATTAATATTTCAACATTTAAAAATAAGAATTTGTAACTGTATTGCACCACAAGAATTTCAACCATAAAATAATCTCTATTCACACTAAAAAATAGCAAGAACAAATCTTTTATTTGATGTACCACCAACTCCCCCTCCAAATTCTTTTTAGAACTAGAGCGAGAGAATATCTGCTTGATCGCTCGTCAACCGGTAAACACCTGACAATCATTGAGTGGGAGTGCAGTAGTTTCGTGTTCAGGCGAGTGGCGCTAGTAGCACAACTTACAGACTACACACTGGAATCATTGATGCTCTTTCGAGACATCTTAGTCACATTCATATAATCATTATATAAGCAAATTATATCAGTTAAATCCAGCACGTGAGCTTAACATCACGCTTGTTTTGTTTGTCGATGGTAAGGTCAGGATTTAAATTCCGACCGGAGGAACTGAGGGGAGGGGGGGTTGTCCTAAACGGTTTACCCCTTCTCTCTACATGCAAATGAAGGTAATTTTACTGTAAAATTTACCTACTCCACAAGTGTATTTAAATACGTATAGCTTGGATGGGTATTAAGATTAGGATATTAACGCGGGGGTCTCCAAGACAGAAATTGGGGTCAAACCCTGCCAAAGGTTGGAAACCACTGGTTTAGAGCTTAAAAATTAAATAAAAATATAATTATTGTTTAATAAGGATCGTACCTGTTTCAGTGGCCACATGGTCCAAGGCGTCAATTCACAATAGACTAACCTGCCGACGACAGAAGGATCGGGGTTCAAATCTCGGCTGGGTGATCTGAGGGTAGTTTTCCCTAAATGTTTTTCCACTCTCCCTCCACGAAAATGCTGGTATACTTCGTCTAAATTCAACCTTATTTATACTTAACTCACTGGCGTAGTTAATACATATGTGTATAAACTGTATGGGTAGTAAGACGCGGTACTAAACAAAATTAGATTTAAAAAAATGTTTTTATGATACATATGTGTGTGTGATTCTACTTGTGTGTACAAATGTCACGAAGCTATGCAGTGAGGTGTTCGCCGGTCACACCTGGACACACACATACACACACACGGAGACAGTTGTACCGTGACAATCCCGGAGCGGTCACGAATCACACGCCGTGTGTTCAAACACACGGGACGGACGAAGTAAACCTCGACACGTGGTCGATTGGTCGTGTTGGCTTCGCCCTGACCTGCGGGGCTGCTCTTCAGCAAGTCCAATCAATCATTTCTAGAACGAGAGGACTATTCTTGATTGTCACAGTCACAAAGACACTGATACGTTGTCAGTTGAAAAACGAGCTATTTATCCGCGGACAGAAAATGAAAATTATCGTATTACTTGAACATTGAGCAAATCAGAGATTTTAAATTTTGATTTGAATAAAGAACCTTTTGATTACTAACCTGAAACAAGTACTAATCGAATATTTTACAATGAAATATTAAAAAAATAAATTAATCCGAATCGAATATTTTAAAATTAAAATGATTCGAATCGAATTCGAAAAGAATATAATATACTGATAATTTCTCGAATTTAAATCGAATTGAGTATTTTAAATTGAAATTATATCAAATAACAATATTAAAAAATCCAAACTATAGATGTATAGTTCAATAAATATTAAGCTCAAAAAACTGTATCCAAATAATGACTTGATTTGAAAAAATTGCCAAGATTCACCAAAATCAAATAGCGAGTTTTATAATTTGCTGAATAATTTAAATAAATTAAATTAATAAATATTTGACTTTTGGATTAAAATTTCGAATAAAATTCCACCGGCTCTAAAATATTTATAAATTTGGATTTGAAATTTTGAATCCAATACGAGACCTAACTAGATTTTAATTCGGATTCCAAATTTTGAAGGTTCCCGCGGTTTTATATTTCTTACCAAATATATTTTCGATAATTCCCCCCCCCCCTTCTCACTTGCCTCTTGTCCAAGGCTTTCTGAATTCTTATACTTATAGGGTAGATATGAATAAGGTAAAATTTAGGGAAAATGTAGCCACGTTTCCGTGGAAGCTAAAGAAAACCATTTAGAGAAAATCACACTAATAAACCTAAGATTTCCAGAATAAATTTCTACCCATTATGTATTTAAATATATTGGATCCAGCAACTGAAGTTTAATTTAAAATAATGGGGTAAGATTGATCTAAGATGAATTTTGAAAAAATAAAGTTGAGTTTTGTGGGATAAAAGGGGAGGGGGAAGCATTTATGGAAGCCACATAAATAGACACCAAAGGCTTTTCATGAATATAAATGAAAAAAAGAAAATGGTCAACCATTTATAAATATATTTATGTGAAGAATTCTTATGAGGATTTTTTGTGGTAAGGAATGCTTTGCTATGAATATTTAATCAACTGAGAAAAAATAGTAAAATATCACCACCATCTGTACATTTCAATTTACGATGAAGGGGTTGGGGGAAATTTAGTCATTAATAACTGGAGTTCTTCGCAATGAAGAAAATATTTAATCCCACATTTTAAAATTTCATGGAAAATTGACCACATAGCAGTTACTTAAATATCAGCGACCACGAATAAATACTCACCGAACTACTCATAGTTCAAAATTAAATAAATAACTCCTATTATTTATTAGGATAAGTGAGGCCATATAAAATAACCTAAATTTAATATCTAAGACAAAAATAAATAAATAATAAGATGTTGACTTCTTACATTCATTTCCAAACCTTTCCATAAAACCGAAAAAATTATCTTAAAATCAAATTCTTAAGTCCCAAAGAGAAATCTATTAATTGCACTTATACCTCTTTTTACAGAATATAATAAGAGCATATATATAAAATTTCGTAAGGATTTTAATATTAATTTGGAAGTTTTGGCGGGTCTAGTAATAGGAAATAACTCATTTTGCCGATCTCCAGCTTAGGAACACAGGTCAAATAAAAGTTTTCCTTTAGCCTGCACTCAATTTCCTAAACGTTCCTTTAAGTTCACCCCTGTATTTATTTTTATAAATTCTAGTTATTTAACTTGTACTTTTTGAAACCGACTGATTATATCAGAACACGAGAATTTCTATAAGGGACAACCAAAGGACTTACCAATTTTGGTGGTATAGGTAACTTTACCTATCTTCCAGGGTTCTTTCACATGACACAATCAATCAGCATCGGATCGACGGCTTTACTCCCCTCCAAAGTAAGTTGGGCTACGGACGTTTATCGCGAAAACCAAGGTTAACAATAATTATTCTCTTTGTTAAAAAAACATGACATAGTACTTATACTAGAGAAATGTTTCTTACTTAAGCCTCCTCCCAGTATACTTTGCTCTGGCACTTTTGCCCCGACAATCCACCAACTGGGTTTGGTTAGTATATAGATGATAAAAGGATATAGCTTTAATAAAGTTACCTATGACTCGCAAATTTAATCAGCCATACATACTAAAAACTCTGATTTCTTAGATTGAAACCAGTATGCAATTATACAATGTCTACAAGGGGAAAACCTATATCTTAATGTGGACTCACACGCATGACAAAAAGCAAGAGCGGAACAGAAACATAATCACGTGACGAGCTTTAAACCAATCACAAGATTTCAGCTTCATCGGCACGAAATGAAATAATTTCATGTGTCCTCTTTCTGCTCTACAACAGACTAGAAATAAACTAATATTTGACAATCAACTACGCCAGAACGACAGCGAAATTGCCGATAACCCACCACCCCAAACTTAGACCCGACATTCACAAAATTATCGCACATTTCAAGACATTACTACCTTAGTCACGGCCGGACGACACTGGGATAACCGACTAGGTTTTCTACGAGTCAGAGGATTATTCTGGCACCACTATCAGCCCCAGATGGGGAATGGAAATGTATCCACTTCAGATCAAATCCCGAGAAAAGAAAATCCTACCAAGCCCTAGATAATTACCTTTGCCACGGCTGGACTCCAATGGGACAACCAACTAGGTTTTCTACGAGTCAGAGAATAATACTGGCGCCACTGTCGGCCCCAGATGGGGAATGGAAATGTATCCATCCACTTCAAACCAAACCCCAAGGGAAGTTAAATTCTTCCAATCCCTTTCCCGGAAATGACTTTCATAATTCACCCACAATCCACCATCATACCTTAAACACACCTTCTCCCATCCCAAGAAAAGAAAATCCTCCCCATACTTGAGACCCTGCACAATCACTCACTATCATCAATTTCACCTCAATTTTATTTACTATTACACCTGAATTTCTTTTACAGCCTCATTTCACTGGTTTCATATCATAGGTATTAAATATCATTCACGAGGTTAAGAGTCACGACAGTGACTCGGTACTCAAACATAAAAAAAATCAGCCCTTTCTCTGATGACCTAGCTTGGCGTTTCTGTCAAGGTGGATATTCAGAGTCGGCAACAGCCGAAAGGCTGCTCTAAAACAGCTTGGGCGCCCAACCAGATTTTAAAACCAACCGACACAATCATTGCGCATTCATCAACAGTAGCCCCATGGCTTCTTTGAAGCGGACTGACAGCTCACATCTGACTTCTGACAGTCAACAATTAGGTATATACCTAAATTTTGCCTGTCAGAAGTGACAGCTGCTAAACACATGTTTTTGCGGATCATATGGTTCGGCGTAGGAATACTTAATTTGATCTGGTAAATTTTTAAAGCAGTCAGTCAGCACCAAAGAAGCTATGGGGCTACTGTACAAAGAACGATACTTGTGGATAGCTTCATATAATTTTATGAAATTGTTTGGAAAAAACTCATTAAATAGAAAGTGCGTATATATCTATTGTTATGTGTTGATTTTTTCTCACGACACAGTACAGAAAGTTTAAAACATCCATTATTATATTAGTCCTAAATATTCTACTCAGAAATAAAGTATGCCATTAATCATCCTTTTCTAGTTTGTGTTGTGTAATAATATTAATCCTCACATCGCGTGTACCAGCCTATTGTTCCTGTTCACGTTCAAGAGTGTTGATTTAATACTTATCAAATTACTGGGATTTTTTCATGCTATAATTGAAATCACCAATGTAAATTTTAACTAAGTGTTTATTTAGCATCATTGCTTTACTGAACAGGGTAGATATGATAGCCAGTATAAAATTTACTGACATTTCACTTCTTAGGAAGCTGGGAGGATTAAAATGCGAATAAATCGAAATTGATCCATTCTAAACACCGACGTGGAATGAATACGGTCCTGACTCCGATTTGTCAATTAATTTTTTAAAAAAGGTCTATCGACAAATGTAGGTCCTTAATTCTCGGTGACTATTACACCAGTGTCCTCATCTCAGTTTTCCAACAGGGCTGTTTACGAATACTTTGATTCTAGAATATTCTAGCAGCAGGACGTATTCGTCCCTCGTCTCTCCCTCCTTGTCCATCAAGAATATTTTTCCTGGGTGGCTGATAGAAAGAGACCGAAGGATGTTGTACCACTTAGTTATTTAGAGGAAACTATAGTCTAAATTAAATTTTGAATACTATTAAATTGGAATAGATCTGATTATCTCTATTAATTGATTAAAAGGGACGTGTAAAATATAATCGTTAAAGTTGCAAAGCATCATACGTCAACAGACATTACTGTCAGCATGTGATATTCTGTGGTACTTAAGCAGAATCTGATCTGTATTTTCTGATAACGTGTGAAACAAGCTTAACACCTTCCTTGAAAATGACTGCAATAAATGTCTGGCTCTTCTTTTCTCTTGGCAGATATATTCATTGGTATCAAGGTGACTCTGTGGGGGTGACACTGTCTTCTGACTAACATTCAGGTGGTCCAACACGTCACCCGGTCTACAGTAGCCAGCCAGTCTCTTCCCCTTCTTCTTAAAACGTTCATCATCATCAATCATATGTGATTGGGTCCACGCGGGAGATAATCACCCTGTACCCCCGTAATATTATGATCTATCTTACGACGCGAAGAATCTTGCGCGCGCATCGACTTAGGAAGAGGGATACAATAAAAAAAATCATCAGACCTGTTTTTTTAAATTCCTGTTTTGATACAAGTCCAATTTTCATAGGAAGAGCCTTTTAGAAAATACAAACACATACATTTTTTGTGGTCAATGTTGATAATTTACTATTTTATGGGCGTTATTCTAATAGGTATTTTTCCCATTTATCAAAAGTGACTATTGCATATCAAGTAACCCGACACATTAAAACATGAATGTAAATCTAGTAACTCTTCTAGTTGTACAATAGTATAAGGTTCTCATTATTAAAACTTTACTTTATTAAACTGCAATGAGCTAGAAAAACAAACAAAAAAACCTTTAAGATGGGGATGTAAGGAATACAAGTTCATGCCATTGGCTTTGAAGTCTTTGTATCAAAACAATATTTTGGTCAAAATAAAATAATCCTCTAGTTGAAATATATAGTTTAGTTTTATTCATATGTTTATATCAACAGGTTGTTGAATATTTTTCATGAGCATAGCAGCATTAGATGAGAAACCTTTAAATGACAAGAAAAATTTGTCATTAAATTTCAGGACACCATCGAGAAATATTCTACAACTATTGATTTCACTATGTGAAGAAAATTAAACTTTATGTTTCTACTGAAGACATATTTGATTTATTTTGGCCAAAATAAATTATTTTCTTACGTACTGCAAAAAAAAATCCTTAATTCGCGTTCCCTACATCCACACTTTAAATGTTTATGCAGCTCATGAATATTATAATTCGAAATAACCGGTATTTACTTAAATTTCTCAAAGGTAGTTTAGTAAGTCTCTGAAGCCATGGGTGTCTTTAGAAAGGCGGAAAAGAGGATATAGCTACACTCCCTCCACACACACAATAATATGCACAATTGGGCTACTCTTCTTAAAAGAATAAAATTGAAGAATTTAATTAATAAAAATTTAAATCCACGTTTGTAGCAGCCTAATGCATATTTGATGAAGGTTAACTATTTATATAATTGATTCCGTTAATAGCTCCATTCTTGTTTTTCAGTTGTTACAAATTATTTTTATATTTTACTAGCAGTCCCGCACGGCGTTGCCCGTGAACCACTGTAGTATAATAATTATATAAGCTTGACAA